>JAHQIV010000501.1:0-19931 GCA_030463285.1 Phytophthora europaea
TAATTCAAATGCTGTGTGACCGCTACTGGATTTTTTTAGCTCATCCCCATTGCAGGTTTACACATCAGGTCGGTAAACCGGACTTATTAAATATTGCAGGTTATAAATTGTACCCCCGTCCGGTATTCACGCACAATACTGTATTGGCTTATTCCCGATTGACATGTCGCACATCGCTCTAAAACCCGCGAAAATAGTTGCGGGCCCGCCAAAACCTTTGAAAACCACAATACATGTAGTATTAATATGTGATGCTGCAGAATTCGACATGAAATCGTTCGTATCGAAAAAGAGCAGGCGAAAATAACTGATCTCGACCGCCGAAGCTTCTTCCACAGACACGACATCGCACTTCACCATGTGCAGCAGCCTGCTGCGGTTAAAACACGATTATCCTTTCTACATGCATCCAAGCCAGCGAGGTTTGGCGGGATCAAAAATGTGCACGGATCAAATGCAATTTGCTTTTTAAGTAGATCCCTCTGCTCCGAAATTGTGTATTTTTACTTGAGCGATAAGTGCTCGTTCGACAGTTCCCAATACACAGCCATACAGCTCTCAAAATTGGGATGGCATAACGCAGCGTTGTGCATCCATTGGCGCTGGCTTGAGCAAATGAAAGCGGTCGAAGTCGATGCACAACCCCCTAGGTGTCTTGATCACACAGCGCTCGAACGTAGCATCCCAAACGATGTCATCATCTGTGTATGAGTTCCTCGCTTGCATGGTGTTGGACGTCGAGCTATCGATACCTTCCAAGATAACCACAACCTCCAGTCCACTTCTGCGTAAGTGATTCATGATCTGCATCTTTGTAGGTTCTTGATAAATCTTCGGCGCGCCTGGCAGTCCACCATCACGGTTGCCGTTATCAATGTCAACCTGACGCTGTGTCGGATCCGGATAGCTCGCACATGTCTTCGAATCCCCACCATCATGTGGCAGACACTCGGGTGGGAACAGTGGACTCCACTGGTCGATACGGTGCACGACCACCTGAGGCAACACCATGAGCAGCATAGCGCCGCAGTCATCATCAGGCTGCTGCACTCGCATTTGATGACACTGGAACAAAAAGTCGTGGGGCTCATCGCTGTCATCCTCAGCCTCGTGTCGAACAGCGTACAGACGTACATGAGCCTCCACAAGCTGGTGCTTGCGTCGCTCGCAGGTCTGGAACATGAAATAGTAGTGTCCTCGGATCTTGCGAATCACGGCAGAGTTCGAAAACATGATGGTATTCGCCCGTTGCTAACGATACACAAGAAGGTAAGTTGGAATCCTATACCATATACTTAAGTAAACAGCAGAAAAAGAAAACTCACATTAGCGCGGCTGAAGCGTGCGTAAAAAATCCCAATGCAGACCGAATCAAGGATGATGCCAGCAAATGACTGCAAGTTCCATCCAACACAATGTCGATTTCGGAGTCATGAACACTAACATGTATCGCAACGTATCTACTTACCTCAAGAGTCAACAGCGTAGCGATGGACGTGCATCCGCCGTAGAAAATGTCATCAGTAGGCGCACCATATCCGATTGTCATCTACAACAGATCATATCATTTAGCACCCACCACAACAAAATAATAAAAGAGACGGAAAAACTCACAATGGTCTCGAGCGAGAACACGTAGGCCTCCATGATGCTCGAAAGTCCCACGTGACACGTCGGATGCCGCACCGACACGTCCAGATACGCCAGCGCGAAGAACAAAATGATGAAAAAATACTGCAACATCATCAACAACACGTTTTAGCAAAAAGTAATACAGCAACCAAAAGAAAAATAAGTATTCTTACCGCGATGAAGACGCCCCAGATGATCCTCGATGTGCGCGTGTTAATCACCGTGTGGAACGGGTCATCCCAATAGATTTTGCGCCAGTCTCCACCTTTACGGTAGACGCTACGCCCAACGCACCAACATTTGTCAACTTCCCACCACGTAAGTAAAATATTAAAAAGACTTTTACCCACTTGAAGCGGCCGAGCGACTGCTTAAACCGACCGCGACGATCCATGAAACGCGTGCGTTCAGTCTGCGGCGCCTGGCAGGACGCGGAGCTGCCGCTAGACGCTACCGAAAGCAGCGGCTGCTCAACTCCTGACATAATTGGAATTTTACAGTTTGTAGCGGGTATTTACGGGTGATTTCGACACTGACAGATAGAGGAGACGATGGGGGAGTGAGCGCAAGTGCTTGCAGGTCTTGGGGGCAAGTAGAAGTGGACGTAGGAGGCCGAGGCGGAAGTGGCGGAGAGAGGTTGGGCCCGCCGGTTGGCGAGGGGGTCTCAAGGTTGGAATGCGGCGATCTGATTGGCGGGGAGTAGTTTGAACCTATCAGATGGTGCGGAAGAGGACGGGCACGCGCCATAGTGGAGCCAAGTGAGGTCCACTTCAACGTTGGAAACTGAAGCAGACGTGGCTATGATCGCGATGACATGGGCCCCCACCGAGAGTCTCAACAACTTTCTGCTACGGAAGGCTATGCCTCCTCACTCGTAGAGTAGATCCATTCTTGCGCTCCAATAATTGTTGCGGACGTCGGTGAAAGACAAATAAGATACCTTGAGAGCCTCGTGCCCCGCGGTTTGCCCAGTCGATTGTTGCCGGTAACGATACGCGTTATCGGACAGTGAGTGGGGGTCGTGTAGTCAATTTCCCAACAGTATCACCCACATACACCCAGGAACTTCCGCTGTCGGTGGCGGGAAACAGCCCCAAAGCCTGATTAGACTCGTGACAGTCCTCACTTCCGACCTTGCCGTAGTTGCCTTTCGTACTTACTGCGAACATGATTGTAACATTCTGCCAAGCCACACATCTAATCGTGGTGACCATGGCCTCCGCTCGTCTGGTGTATGTGCTGTCTCCGGCCAAGACGTTGGACCTGTCTGCCTCCCGCATCTCGCAATGTTCCCAGCCACGTCTCCTGTCCGAGGCACACGAGTTGATCTCTCAGCTGCGCGCTCTGTCTCAAGCCAAAGTCAAGTCCCTCTTAGGGGTGAGCGACGCGCTGGCCAAACTCAATTACGACCGTTTCCAGTCCTTCGACGTGTCCGAAACGGTCACGAAAGCTTCAGACCCTAGCAAAACCCTAAAACAGGCGGCGCTGGCCTTCAACGGTCCGGCATATCAGGGTTTGGAGGCTCATAACCTGTCGAAGTCGGACCTTGAGTACGCTCAGACCCATCTCCGTATTCTGTGTGGTCTGTATGGGGTTCTGCGACCGTTGGACCTAATCCAGCCCTATCGACTGGAAATGGGTCAAAAGTTCGCTAATAAGCGCGGAAAGGACCTTTACGAGTTCTGGGGGGACACGATTGTGTCCGAGTTGGACGCTCTTTTCAGTGAAGAAGAAGCCAATGAGGACGAGAAGAAGCAACGGGTGCTACTCAATGTGGCCTCGCAGGAATATTTCAAGAGTCTGCCGCGTGACGCACTGGAAAAAGCTGGAATTTCGGTGGTCGATTGCGTGTTCAAGGACGACGGGAAGATCAAGTCGGTGTATGCCAAGCGCGCTCGAGGACTCATGTGCCGATACTTGATCCAGAAACGAGTGGACTCGCTACAGGGGATCACGGGGTTCGATCTGGAAGGGTACAAGTACTCGAGTGCAGCTTCCAGTGATGACACTTTCGTGTTCACTCGCTCGGCTGCGGAGCAGAAGGCGGCACTGCAGCAGACGAGGGCAAAGACGACGACACCGACGAAATCAAAAGCAAAAGCTAGTCCGAAGGCTAAGAGAGTGGCAGCTAAAGTCGAGAAAAAGGAGCCAAAGGTTGATGACAAGATTGAGGATGATGAAGATAAGCCTCAGCTGCGTCGTTCGACGCGCAAGAAACGTAAGACGGACTGAGGATGATAAATACATAGTTTCTATTGTGGAAACTATTATTTTTGCTGATACTTACTAGGTCCTGCTAAGCAGTGCCAATAGTACGCACTGGTTCGTACGTGTGGCGAAAATCCGTGAGATCGGTTTGCAGGCCCCGCTGAAGAGGAATACGCCGTGCAGGAATGAGTTCTGTGAAGGCTCGGACCACCACGAAACCGGTTTCAATAATGCCGAAGACATGACCAGCAGGTGCGAACTCCCACATAAATTAGTCGAACGAGGAAGATCGGTCATTGTCACGCGCAATCGTACTGCAGCAGGAATGAGTACCATGGTCTCTAGTCCACCCAACGCATTCGATATCATCATCATATCCTTGGTCGTGATGGCCACTACAATGAGGATAAATTATCCTGGATAATGGCGAGACTGCAGAAAATGACACTGTGGTCGATCGCATAGACGTCTGGTCGTGCCAGACCAGAAGAGAGAACCGCCCGAAATTGTTTTCAGCCATACCGCAAGACAACTACACACTACAGAGTAAACCGCCAATGTGGAGCCCTGCTCTGCATATCAGTACCACGACAGTAATCCTAGTCATGTACATGGAGCCACCCAAAAAAATGCTTGGCGGTTTGTAGACAGCAGACCCCGAGACCGTCCAGTCTGTATCGCTCAGTGCGATAACAGAGAAAATGGGCACAAGGTATGATAATGGAATAAGGCCGAGCAAAATAAGCATGACACGGCGAAACGTGCGAGGCGGATTGTGCACACATTTCGCGAAGACCGACAGATTCTGAAAAACGTTGAAGTTCCAGACGAGAGAGATTCAGACTGGTCCATTTAACCTGATTATCAGTTTCTAGATGTCTGGTACTTCCTAAGCCTGGTTAGCAACGCCGGTGTCTCCATGAGGTCCGGTGGTTGTACGGAGCTCGTTGTCTGTGGTGACTGCTGTTGAGCCTGTTCTTCGAGTGCCTGCTGGCACGCTGACAGCCTGGTTCCTCGTATTACTTGGTCAGCGCTGCGGCGCTCTCGTTTCGCGAGCGCCGTGAACTGTCGCATCCCTGTGGCCCAGAATTCCTGAACACTACCCTCGAATGTGACTTCTTCCTGTTGGAAGACGCCCCGGTTCCTTCGGATCCATAACGTTGTGATGCAGATGCTGCTGAGAATGTGCCAGATCCGTTTCCAAATTGCCACGTATTGGGGTTTGTCGTCCGGATGGTCCTGTGTGATGTTGTCTTCCATGCCCTTGGCCAGTGCTGGCGCTGTTCGGCTCGCACAGTTGGTGATGAAGCACTCAATGTCCTTCCCAGTCCATTGTTCGCCCGTCCATTGGCTCAAGAGCTGTTGCCAGCACGCTTGAGCGAAGGGGTAGCTCCAGAAAATGTGTTCCAGCGTTTCATTCTGCCCTCTGCCCTCCTGTAGCTTTCGACAACTGTTGTCGTCCGGGCGCCCTGAGTGATAGCGGTTGAGCTGCGCGACCGCAACTCGGTAGGCCACCCACACCTGGTACATCGTCAGCTCCCGGCCGTGGGCTCATAACTTCTTTGGTGATTGGTTCAGAACAGCAGCCTGCCATGCACTACTTTGGGCCAATCCTTGTAATCTCACAAGTTGGCCATCGAGTCCTGCTTCTGCTTTCTTGCATCGCCTGAATGGCTGCTTCTTGAGGGCGACTAGGACGTGCTTATTCGCGATGTTGTCCGGTACGCTCCACTGAATTCCATGTGCGCACGGGTGCGCAAAAAATACGATGCTGCCCATATCTTGAAATCTCCGCAGCTTCACCCTATTCGCGGCGGTGGCTCTGTCTGTTGAAGTTCCAGACGAGCGCCGTCACCAGCTTACCATAGCCTAAACTCGTGTTCTCAGACTTGGTAGAAGTGTCACAAACTTCACGTAGCGTTTTCCTAACCATCCGCTAGTGTGGCGCTCATGACAGCAACGACTGCGCTCACGAGAGAAACAAAGATCATCGGCCCCACAATAATGATATCCGAATACAATCTCACGCTGGTACCAAGTAAGGTACTAATAAAACAAATGCGATAAGCGACCCCGCCGCGTAGAGCTGACGACCCGCAGATGGAAGAAGCTTGGGGTCGCCAGCAGCATGGTCACCCCAGTTCGCATCGTGTACTCCAACACTGGTGATCCGTCCGGCTGTCATCATGCCAGATGCCGTGCGGAGTTGAAGCAGCAAGTTGAAGCAACACTTCAACCTGTTTATTTACATGAAGTCGGCACTTCAATTCGTTTAGTTGACAACAACTTGTTTAGTTGACATAGCAGTAGCTGACCGTGGTTTAGTAGACAACGGAAGCTAGCTAGTTTCGATTGAACGGTGGAGGTCGGTCATGACCCACCGGTACGCGTCGCGCCGATAAAACTTCGCTTAAAAGACGGCACGACCCCAGTTCAAGCACAGCCTCGGCGCTATTCGCCGAATGATCCCGCATTTTCTGACAGACACACGGCAGTTCTGCTCGAGCACAGTCTCATTTTCAAGAATCACCGGAGTAATTGGTCGTCGGCCCCCAGGATTGTGAAGAAGCACGAATAGATGGCCGACGGCCGACCCGCGCATGACGATCAACTCGCGTGCGATCAACGAGCGTACGGAGCCGATGCCGTGGCCCATGCCCGTCCTGGAGGTGGTTCTCGGTGAGCTCGAGGGCGCAAAGGTATTTTTGTCTTGGACTGGTTTAGGAGCTATTGGCAGCTCCCTCTACACGCTGACGCACAAGAAATGTACTCGTTCGTGACTCACCGCGGGATATACACGTCGAGTCGCGTCCCGATGAGCGTCCCCGGACTTTCAGGGCATTGTTGAAGAAATTTTTGGAGACTTGCTAGGCGTCAGCGCGATAGCTTGGCTGGATGATATTCTGGGATTTGCAGAGAACGAAGACGCATTGCTGGACGTGTTGGCCCAAGTGCTGAAGCGTTGTGAAAAGTATGGCTTGAAGCTTCACGCCAAGAAGTTTCAATTCTTCGCAAAGGAAGTGAAATGGTGCTGTCGGATGATATCCGCGAACGGCGCTCGGCATTGCCCCGAGCGAGTCCAAGGACTTGTGGATATGCAGCTCCCTTCCACTGCCGGAGAGTTGCAGCAGTTTTTGTGCGCAGTAAATTGGATGCGTCAAAGTATTCCCGAGTTCACTCGGATTACTGCCGTTTTGTATGACACACTCGAGGGAGCTGCTCAGCGTGCCGGCCCGCGCAAGAAGGTGAAAATGTCGAAGGTCTCACTAGCAGAGGTTGGCTGGGGTGCGAAAGAAATCGAGAGTGTCGAAGCTGTGCGAGTGGCGTTGTTCCAGATAGCCCCCCTTGCGCACTCGAAGCCATTGGCCGACCTGGCCTTGTACACGGACGCAAACCAGGATCACTGGGGTGCCGTCCTCACTCAGCTAGAGCCGGACGAGCTGAAGCTACCTCCGAGTGAGCAGAACCACTGCTCGTTGGCATTTCTTAGTCACCCAGCTGATCACTGTCTTTTCGTCTGCCGCGGATGTGGATAGCTCCACGACACGGGCTAATGCCCGATGGAAAAGTTCTACAAATAGATCCGCCATCGGTACAACCCCGCGAAACACGCCGGCATGCTGCCAGCGCCCGTGGAGACGATGTTAAAACAGGACGCTCGCCGGGTTGGAACCCAGTACGAGTCGAGCGTTCTAGATACTGCATCTATGCATTTGTGAACAAGAATGCGGTAGACCGACTAAGTGGACAGCGAAATCTACGCGGTAATACATGTGATCTGCATGCGAAACCCGCCGCTATGATGCCGATTCTTCACTTGTCGAACGAATTCAGCCGGTCGGAAGCCGAATTGCCGTTGGATCTCCATCTGGGAGAGACCAGAGGATACTGGAAGCAGCTCAAGCCCGACGAGTGGTTCAAACCGTCAGACGGTGAATCTACCACTGAGATCCCAACCTCCGAACGACCTCGCGTCAGCGAGATCCGACGATCGGGAACAGTATTGCCAGATCTACTCCCGGGAGAATCCCGAGGGTATTGGAAGCATCATTCTCCAGGGAAGTGGTTTCGTCAGGCTGAGATCACTGGCAAAATCAACAATGAGAATGTTATCTTACTGTTAGATACCGGCGCCGAGGTGTCAATCGTGGACCCTACCTTTGCTCGTAAGGTTGGGTGCTATATCGATACAAGTCAGAGCCAAGAATGCGTTGGAATTGGTGAAAATGTGTACTCGACCGAAGGAAGAACGAGGATAAAGATCACGCTCGCGGGATCGCTAGTGTATTTCTTCGACATCTGGGTGGGAGATCTATCCGGACAAGAGGCGATTCTTGGCATGGATTTCATGGTTCCAGCCGGTATCCGGCTAGATCTAGCTGATGGGTCCATTTGTTTGCCAGACGAGGTGAAAATCCAACTCAGTGGCCGACGACAGCTGTATAATGACAAGGCGCGGCTGCTTCCACTGGATCAACACTCACAGATCGACGTCGGAGAGTCGGTAGAGTTACCGCTGAGACTGAGAGCATCCGATCACGAGAAGTTGTGGTTGACCCGTGGAGATCGGTGGGTGCCCAGCGTTGTGAACGGACCCGGAAGAGCCAAATACGTGCAGATTACGAACATCGGTGACAGGAAGCTCATCTTGCAGCGGGACGAACGGATTGGTATGTGGTTAGCAGGAGATCGGGTGCCCCGCCTACCGGGTTACGTGTCGATCGCGTCGCGGTGATATGCAGAATGGCAGATTCTGGCCTTCCAGGCGACTAGTGAGCGCCAGCCCGATCCGTCTGAAGCCTGCGACTCCCCATCAGGACCCGCTGTGGACCGGCCCATCTATTCCACACCGCGGGCGATATTGAAGCGGAACAAAGTCGCCCCGATCGTGCGTGAGGAACCTGATCTGCCAATTGATCTGCCGGTCTCGGAGGCGATCGCATATGAGAAAACCGAGCCACCGGCGGTTTGGCCGGTCTCGGAGCCGATCGTGCATGAGATGGCGGAGCCGCCGGCGGATTTGCCGGTCTCAGAGTCAACCCTGAGTGTCGAAGAGAGAACGCCGCGAGAGAACACCCCGAACGACGAAGCCTCTCAAGAAGGATCACCGTATGAGGACGGGGTGGAAAGGGATACGGGCCAACGATCCAAGCAGGATGGACGATCCAGCCACCATGAGCTCTCGCGATCAGGGAGGACTAGTTGAAGGAGTCGGAAGATCGGAGGTGGAGAGAGTCCAGATGCCAGGATACGAGGGTCCAGAAGGACTGGCAGCCTTCAACCCACAGGAAGATCCAGCTGCGAATGACCAGGTATGCTATCACGAAGGGGGAGATCTGTCAGCCGAAGATTTTGAGAAGGAACTGGCCGTCCCCCCGGGGATCGTAATCACGACGGCAGACGAGGTGTCAATCGAAGATATCAAGGTGGGGTATCCGACTCGGAACACCCCCGAGGAGATCGACCGGCTACGTACGAAGAACTGGAAGAGAAAATACCTCCTGATCGGCAAGGGTAACGCGCTGCCTCCCGCAGCTCGTGGAGTCGTATGTGACATCGCCGTGGGTAAGGCGAAGCCGATCGCGCAACGCGTCAGAATGATCGCCCCTGCAATTCCGGGAGAAGGTGTCCGATTTGATCAAGGGTGTGCTGTCTGCCAAGATCATTCAAGTGTCCCGATCCCCGTGGGCATCCCCGATCGTCGTGATTATCAAGAAGAACGGAGTGGATATCCAGTTATGCATCGATTGTCGATTGGTCAACAGTCTCACTAGGCTGATGATCTACCCGATGCCGCTGATCACCGAGCTGCTAGAAGGTTTGGACAAGGTCCTGTGGTATTGCTCCCTCGATTTGGCCAGTGGATTTTGGGTGGTGACTATGACCGATCGCGCCCGTGCGATCTCGGCGTTCATCACCCCGTTCGGCTTGTTTGAGTGGAATAGGATGCCCTTCGGTCTGACGAACACACCTCAAATCTATCAGCGGTTATTAGACAATGCATTGTATGGATTTACCCGAATCCCACGACCCGGCGGCTCGGAGTGCACTACTGACTTGATTGAGACCGGGGAACCGGCAAACCCAGGTCAGCCATCGGTGTTAGGTCGCCGATCTTAGATCGACGATATTCTGGTGACGGCGGGATCCTGGGATGAAACCTGCGATCGAGTTGAAGCGTTGTTAGACTCGTGTGATGAGTGGAACCTATCGATCAGCGTGGAAAAGAGCTACTGGGGAATGAGGAAGGTGGGTTATCTAGGACATCGGGTGTCTGAGGGCGGATTAGAAGCGAACCCAAAGATCTGTCCTCCCTAATGAATCTGCCGTTCCCAAGACCCCTCCGATCGATGCAGTCGTTCCTGGGGAGCCTGAATTATTACAGCCGTTTCTTGGAAGATTATGCTATCTACGCGGCGACGCTGTATGAACTGCGTGAAGTAGACTTCGCAGAGTTGAAGACGCGATCCGGCCAACTGGCGATCTGGGATTGCATGGGAGAGAGTCAGCAGATAACAGCGCAGATTCGTCCGGTCGTGCAGAGATCTAGGCCGAGCAAAGCGGTAAACAAGAGCGATGGTTACGTGCATTCCAAGCTTTCGCGACAATGAGGAAGAAAATCGGGACGACACCCATCTTACGGTATTTCGATCCGGATCGGCTGCCGGTGGTGGTCGTTTATGCGAGCGATTGGGCGATCTCCGCTGCCCTCATGCAAGAACACGATCAGACGTATTATCTCGTCACGTTTGCAAGTCGTACGTTGAAATCGAACGAGCTGAATTACAACGTGGTGGAGAAAGAAGTTCTGGTCCTCCTGAGAATCTTGGATCTCAACTACAACCTGCTGGACAGATGTCCGATCAGGGAGTTGACGAGGCACTCGACCTTAGCGTGGCTATTCAGATCGTCAGGGTTACAAGGTCGACTGGGCCAATGGGCCGCCCTCCTCTCGCCATGGACAATCGAGATTATGAAGGGTACAAAGAGAGAGGACGAGATCTTGGGGGTGCTAGCTGCTAGTATTACACCCCGATCCGCGGTAGACGACGCACTTCTGGCGATCGCGCCCAGGAAAGAGCCCCGACGTTAGATCCAAGCTCCGATCCCGACGGTGCGAGCGGATAAAGAATTGCTGGTAGTGAGCTTCGACGGATCAGCTCGGGTCAAGCGCGGTGGCGGTGCCTATAGCGCGATCGTATGGAAGTTGCCGGAATGGAACGTGGTGAAGGCCCGATCAGGATATGCGGACGGACTCACAGTCAATGATGCCGAGTATAATGGCCTGCTCCTGAGCTTCGATCTCCTGGACGACATGGATCGAGGACGATTGGTCATCTGCGGAGATTCCAACCTGGTGGTTAGGCAGGTGCGAGGTGAGATCAACTGCAAAGCTCCTAAGCTGACGCTGCTGAAGCAGAAGGTTCTGGATCGACTGCGTGCCTGGCCGGACCACGAGCTGCTGCATGTAAAAAGAAATTGGAACGGCAGCACCGATAGCCTGGCCAGGGCCGCACTCCAGCGCCAAGGTTGCATCGTGGTAGATAGAGAGTCGGATCGGCAAGATCTGATCACGCTGAATCGGCTGGATGAGATCTTGGCGGTTCAGTCGGAAGAAGCCGTAGCGAAGAACTCCCCAGTGAGGACTCGGTCGTCCAGGACGACGGTAAATCCCCCGATTTGGGGCGAGCGAGGTGATCCGACACGACCGAGAACCAGGATTCATGGCAGATTTTTTCCGGACCTTTAACAAGATCCTCGGTCAACATCAGCGAGCGACGATGGCTTATCGACCTCAAGCTAATGGAACCGCGGAGAGAATGGTGCAGACTACCACCAGAGCTCTGAAGATGTATGTTGAGGATCTGGATCGAGACTGGAATGAATACGCTGAGAGGCTGACCTTCGCGATCAACCCCGCCCAGGATCGAGTGAGGGGAGATACTCCGTTCTACTTGGTACACGGATGGGACCCTCGATCAACCCTCGAGGCGACTGTACCCTGGGGAGTAAACGAGTTCAAGATCGGGATCCACGGAGGTGGAGATATCAGATCCAGAGACATTACAGCACGGCCCGCGGTCAGGTTAATGCGCGATTGGCGGAAGCAATCGCCGATCGGGCTGATCAGCACAACGAGGGCGTCCGACCGCATGTGATCAAAACTGGGTCTCGCGTGTGGCTCTATCTCGATCGGGTGAAGGAAGGATACGCTCGAAAACTCGCCCATTTGTGGCATGGACCGTTCCGCGTCGCTGAGAAGATCAACGAATACACCATGAAACTGCAGATCGGCGGGACCGACTATTGTCTCTTCCCGATCGTACATGTGTCGAAGCTAAAGCCGGTGCGAGAGTTCCCCGATCGGCCAAGAACCGGACTTACCATCGACGAGACCGATCGGCTTGATTTCGACGAGGCCTTACCCCCGGAAGACAGTTGGAGGCCGGATCAAGACGCAGGAGATTACGAAGTCGACAAAATCACGGATGTGAGGACAGGAAGAAGGACACGCTATGGACGGACCTATCGGGAATTCTTGGTGCATTGGAAAGGCTACGAGGCACCAGAGGGGGTCGATGAGACAGATCTCAATTGCGGAGTGCTGTTGCGTGAGTTTCTCCGGGATCGTACGAATCGGAACCGGTTTGGCGCGATGCAATCACACGAAGAAGTGTGAGGTGGTGCCGTCGAGGGGAGCTGGTCATCCCGACGAGAGTGGAAGGCGGATCGGTGGGGAGGCCATCGATCGGTGAAAATCCCATATCCGTGGATGTAGATCCAAATGATCACTTGATAGCGTGGTCTAAATATTCATTGCAGCTTCTCGGTCGTTTCCGGTTAGATGTATTAGTCAAAATAGGAGTAGCAAGATGATGTTTACGACCACTTACCCTTCGCAACGCCGGTTCCAGCTCGGCTCCAATGGTAGCATTTGCAACTTTCTTGACATAGTTACGGAGGTCAATTCCGTTCTCGTGAGCGGGTATCACTGTGGTATTCCAACCCGACGAGTGCAGTTTCTCCTGCTGTTTGTTAACATACGTGCGCTGACCGCGCATGACAGCCCCACTCAGCCCTGCCGCCTTTTCAGAATTGAGGCCGTGATGCTCCAACTCCGGCGCAGCTATAGTGGGGCCTTTTGATTCCTTTTCCGCCATCAATCGACGCGCTGAATCGTCAGTAACTCTTGGATTTTGGGCCGCAACCTCAGCGATCGTTTGAAGTATGGCAGCGTCGGAATTGCCCTGGAACTCAGCGCCACGAACTGTTTCGAGTAGAAGGACAGGAATTGCACTGGAACTGAGCGCCACGAACTGTTTCGAGTAGAAGGACAGCGAGGATCTCCGTTTGTCGCTAGCTGTAAGCCTGCACTCGATCCAGTGCTTCGCGTAGCAGATCCGCTTCGCTCTGGCTACGAACTCGCTCTTCCACCACTTGGCGTCGGGTATCCCTACTTGGCTCCGGCTACGAGCTCGCTCTACCTCCGGTGCTTCGCGTAACAGCTCCACGCGAGCCTCGGCAACTTTAGCTCGAACGCGATCGTCTGTTGGGTGTTCAAACCGTTGGAATCAGTTTCTAGACTGGAATTCTAAAGACACCATGGCCATTTTATCGCCACTGAACTGAGCGGGGAACGAGATGAATCGAAAGTCTTGAAAGCTCATTGCAAAGAAATGACGACGGAGACAATGATGTGCGTTCAAGTTTTAGCGCGCATTCCATGTGAGATCTGGGCGTCTTCTATTCAGCTCACAGGGGAAGCGTCCACCTCGGAAAATGTAGAGGTTGAACTAAGCAAGCTGTTTGGTGACAGACCCAAGCAAATGACCATGGGAAGTGGCGATGCGGCGACAGTGGCGTGCTTAAGCCATGTCAAAATAGATTGCGAGATGCGTGGATATAACACTAAGCAATGCAAGCCGGACAGAAGTGCCAAGGTTCAGGGTCACGGGTATTTCAACTGCTTCGGCCAAGAGCACCAGAAGGGCCAATGTGAGCGCATGATGGCCGATCGCGACACAAACCGTTCAGGCGGCCGTTTTTTGCGCCGATGTGCAATCCCAACCATCCACAAGGGCAACCAACGGCACAAAGAATATTGCTACGAGGTCAGGAAAGAATGGCCGGCGTTCTTACGAGTGCAGATGTAGCTTGGAGGTTGATGTGAGGGATATGAAGGAAATCCGAAAGAGAATTTATTTCAGTTAGATGGCCTTGTCCTAGCTTCCTCCTACTCGTGTAGTTCCTCTAGTATCTCCCTCGTTGACTTCAGTTAACTATTACATATGTAGCGGCCACACGGGTCACCGTCCAATCACAGTGTACTGAAACAAGCAGTGTTGGTGGGACGGGCACCCCCCACAAGAGGCGAAACGCTTTATGCTGGGGGCCATGCTAAATGTATGGTATTGGGAAATTGGATGTGTCGCGGTGACGGAGATCATACATGTTTGGTCCAATACAGAGTATAGCGGTTCGACAATGTTTAACTTGCCGCATTGATTGAGGTTCGATCCTTCGCCCAAGAGGGGCATCTGTTGCGCCTGCTTCGCAGCCGCACCATCTGTCCCGTGTACAGGTGACCGGCAAGCTAAGCAAATTACTACGTATGTATGATATAGTGTAGTAGAGCGTTGTTAATAATGCAACCCAATTTAGCGGGGACAGAGAGCTTACCGCGCGTCGACCTGGAAAGACAGATGTAATCTCATGCGTGGCCGGATTTTTATAGACGCTTGGGTGACTATGTTAGAACCAATTTCTGAGCCAATTTTCTGAAACATGGCTACATTTATACGTGATTTTAGTATGGAAGGTGTGAATGAATCCCTTCTTACAAGCATCGCTTTTTAAAGCGACGGTGCAAAGTCAATTCAAGTCCGTGGTGCTAGTTAACAGGTGTGTGTCAGTATTATTGTAGAGATCGTACCTGATTACTGGAAGATTGTCCATATCTGTCCATGGTTAGTTAGGAACTTGACGACCACTCCTTACGTGTTGAAACGATTATATATGTGATGGTCGACTTAAGGCAGATATGAGAATTTAGTGAACTCATTAGGCCCTGAGGCACGCGTGCTGTGCTGAATACTTGGAAACATCTTATTGGTCAAAATATTGTAGGTACGCAGTACCATTTTTGGGCTTTCGCATTCCGATACACTGTACTTCAGTCTCCGTGCACAGAGCTGTTATGGTTGGAGCACAGGTGTGCTAGAGCATCCAGACATTCAAAATCCATTCATTACCTAGCTGTATGGGGACTGAAGCCATTGCGATCACCGTGGTACTGCTTCGCACTTGTGCTGAAGCGTGCATACATATACAACTCCTTAGCACACCACGATGTAGTGAGATTTGTGGCCGTCGCGTACTTGATCAGTTTTGATAACCACGCCCACCGACTGGGACAGCACACTGGCAAAATACTGCCATGCCCGTGCGGTCTGCGTCTTGGTCTGCGCAGATTCCAGCCGGCGCTTTACGTCCCCGTCTGCAAAGCGAAGACGGAGCAGCTCGCCGACCATGTCGTTAGGCCATTTGAAGTGCTTTGCTGCTTTGGGCTTCTCCAGACTGGGGCCGTGCAGCGCCACCAGAGGCAGCTCTCCGTGTGGGCTGGTGGTGTCAATGCTGTCGTTCGAGTCTTCCTTGCTAATTGCCAAAGTGTCTACTGTATCGATAAGGGCGAGCTACTTTGGTCCGGAGGTTTGTTGGCTACGGGAGCAGGTGTTGTGTTGGACAAGATCCAGCACACGAGCGCCCATATTACGCATCTGTTTGAGTTGTTGCCCGCATCGAAGTCAGACAGTCGTTTAAGCAAAGCCGATACGGATTATATGCTTTCGGCTCTTGTTTTCTTTTTGAACCAATACCGATGGTGCCACACGAGCAGTTGCTTCAAAATCGACAGACGCAGAGTGTTGCCGCTACTTATTTCCTCATGAACGGGTACCGAAAACATTGTTTAGGTCGTCAGGAATTGAATTGAAGCGAGAAGTGGCATACGAGGTCATCAATGGATTCCATTATTCCAGAGACGCAAGGAAGTATTTCCTCGCGCCCCTGACCTTTTCGCATCTTCGACGCAGCGTTGCCCTTAAAGCCATGAAAGGCTTCGGCTTGCTTGGTCCAATTATGGAGGGTGCCTCGGGCGATATTTAGCCTCCGTGAGGCAGTCTTCAAGCCGACTTGATCAATCACTGCCAGCGCCTCGCACTTCTTCTTGACAGAGTAGCTCCGCTCGATGCGCCTTATGGCGCAGAATAGTGTGCTGAATTAGCGGGCACGCAGCCCAGCCAGTCGTTATTTTGTTGCAAGCGATTGGACCAATATATCGTTACTCTGAAATGTGATTGGCTAATAATATATTCTGTTTTACTATCAGATCAGATGAGTGCCACTGTCAAACAAATGCCGGATTTATGTGTCAGCCGGATTTCTGCGTTGTTGTCTGGACTCCGTAAACGAAACTCTACCAGGATAATGCTTATATTTTATCTAGAGGGTTGCGCTGGTAGCGCGTTCTTATAGTGCGTAATCGCTGTCTTTGTCATCGTAGTCGTCTTCCACATGAATGATGGCCATTACGTCCAAGTTGTCCTTGTTCTTGGTGTGCGAGTCCGGCATGAAGATGACTAGATCATCTTCGCGGGGCGAGGTGGCCTTCGACAGCAGTGGGGCTTTCCTCGGGTGTGCCGCCTCGGAAGGGGGCACTGCTGATGGTGCTGGAGCTGAATGCTCCGAAGTCGGAGCTACACTCTCAATGATGTAGTCTTTCAGGACGCGGAACGCCCGTACAAACGTAAAGGTATTATGACTTGCTGAAGTTTTGTCTGATCTGAGCAGAAAAAGTATGTTTTTTTCTTGAGAGCTTAATCTATTTAATTCTGACTTCGAGTCAGTTTTACTGGTCTGTTTTAGTTATAAAGTACGTTTTAGCACGCGCTGCTACCAGGCCCCTGAAGCCAGTCAAAAGCCCGTTTGCCGACAGCCAGTGCGGCATTCGGACTTTCAGCGAGAAAAGCATAGTTTCCGCGCGCTTTTGCGGCGGTACAAATGACTTTTTCGCTTGATCTGAGATGGCGAGGCATTGTTCTCACTTATGCCTACGACATACAGCCAAGTGTTGTCGCTACGCTACTCGGAATCTCCGAACGAAGTCTGTCGCGATGGTACCAGAGGTTTCTACTGACGGGTAACGTAGAGAAGAAGGTGGCTATAGCGAAGAGGTCAAAATGGCCTGAGCATGTGTGTGCATTTGTCGCTGAGTATGTAGAAAATCATGCATGTTTCTATTTTGAAGAGCTCCGTGAAGCCATTCTAGTTAACTTTCCGAGCGGTCTGTGCTTGTCCGACGCGACAATATGTCGTGCACATCGTTTTGACCTCGGGTTGACTCGCAAACTACTGACAAAAAGAGCTCGTGAGAGCCTCCCTCGTGAGCGCCAAGAATTTATTTCTCGGCTTAGCCCCCACTACTCCGGGCCCGACCAACTCGTTTTTGTAGATGAAACTTCTAAGGATGGAAGGTGATGAACAAGATCAACATTTTTTATATTTATAGTTTTAACTGCGCATGCTTTGCCCTTTCGCAGGTCCGTGCTGCGTCGGCGTGGATGGTCAGCGCGCAACACCCCGGTCAACGTAAGCGTCCCGTTCTCTCGGGGGAAACATGCTTCGGTTCTTGCAGCGATGGAAGTGACCGGGTTCGCTGCATGGGGCAAAGTCGACGACACGTTTACGCGACGCAACTTTCACGACGTTTTCAAAACCAAGATCGCCCCCTTCCTGAATCCATGGCCGATGCCGCTCTATTGTGGTGTTAGATAACGCCAAGATCCACATGTACCAAGAGTTACAAGATCTAGTTCACGCAACTGGTGCGCTGCTATTTTTCTAGCCTCCCTACTCTCCTGACCTAAGCCCCATCGAAGTCGGCTTCAGCGACACGCCAATTTGGCTTTCCGCGAGTGCCCCCAAAAAGTCTTGAAAGTTGCGATGCACTGCTGCACCAAGAGTAGTCAAACAGTCGGGTTAAATTTGTACAGTCACTGCGGCTACAACACGCATGAAATACACTTACCGGCTCTCTAGTCATTGCTAGAAGATCGCTAGTTGTCATCATCATCTTCAACATGGTCCACATCTTCCATATCTTGTGCAGGGTCCTGAGTGTTGAGGTCAAGTGGCTCTCGAAACGGGGGCCGCAAGCTGTACGGTGGAAGGCCCAATGCGTCGCGAAGATCGGCCACGTTCAGGAAAAGTGGCACTACAACCCCGTGCATGCGAGCTCGAACGAGGTGATACCCTTCAGTAGCATCCTGCTGACTACGCAACGTATTCTCCATCTCTGCATCCTGGCGGTCTATGAACTGCAGCTGTCGGAACGTAGCATTATCCGGAACTGACATCGGCGTGTCGTCTGGCAATCGGGCTTGACTGGCCGCTGCATAGCAAGTTGTAGTCGCCCCACCTTCGATTTGATGTTCCTGCATATAAGCAGCAACCCGCGGAAGCTGCTCTTGAATCCGAGCATCCGTTGCACGTCTCAACGTACTCAACCGCTGAACACGTTGACGCGGGATGTCGACGAAAAGTTGCAGCACAAAAGCAGCGTGGCCTTGTTTGCAAAGTCGGGCCTTGCGCCATATCATAGACAGCTGGGTGGTTAATTCACCAGAATCACTGGACAACTGCACGTACTTCCTTTGCGGAGCGTTGTTGGTTGGCTTAGCATACACTGCTACGGGATCGCTCCATGTAAGACCCTTGGTGGACTCGAAGATATGTTTGATATGACCGACGAGAACGTCATAGCCATCGGCTACCATGCACGCAAAGTCGTGTCCAGGCATCCGATCGCGACACGGCGTGAAAGGTTCACCCGACTTGATGCTTAGTCTATAGTGCAGCTGCGGGGGTAGTGCGGCTTCTTCCATATTTCACCTGCAGCAATCAGATCACCAAAAGACCCAGTAGTTAGTCCACACGACGCGTTGCCCCGCAGCCATTCTTGAGAGGGCTTACCTGCGATGTCTGCTGGACTATGCGTGGATAGGTCAGAATTACTGGTGCCACAGCCGTCGAACTAGCCGCTCCTAATTGGAGCTTGGAAGTCCGAATAAGAAGTCAGATTTAGCTGGCAAAATTGCTGAAAGGCATAATACCGATTAGTTTAGTGTGTGTACTCGTTCTCTAGTAGCAGTAAACGAAAAAAATGCAATCGCGGAACCATCCACGGTTTTCTTAGGAATTATCCGTAGGGGGGGTCCCGGAATTCCGAGCCAAAAAGGTCAAATATCAATCAAAGCACTATCAATCAAACTAGCGAACAGGCTTGGCCACCACCACCGCCACCAGTCTAGCTTTTTCGGTTGCCGCAGCAGCCCCCCCCCGTACTCACGGTAAAATTCTGCTGCTGTGGCGCCGAACTAGCTAGACTCACGGTTCGCAACTACTCGCAACCATCTACGCCGCCCGCTACTTCGACCGGACGGCCATACAAACAAGGTCGGCCTGATGCTATCGTCGGCATCTATAGCAGTATGTGTATTTTATTTTACTGTAGCCAGCGATCTCTCCGGTGGCAGCGCTACTAGAATACAGCGCGCCATTATTGAGTCTAAATCACATCGCACCACAAACGCACGCACGAACAAAAATTATTGAAGCGGACCGCATACTTGTTTCGTACATTTCGCCACGCAAGGCGCTAACTAAGAACATTTATTAAATATATAATACAGTCAAACCTGTTTATATGAGGCCCCGTTGGTGGCCATCTACAACAATGACTCATATAAAATGGACTCAGTTTTAAAAAAATATGTGGTGCACGTAAAGAAATCGTGCATAGTTCGCTGCCGCTTTGCCTTCACCGTAGTCTCCTGAACCAAAGCGGTCACGGTCTGTAAAGCTCTTCGTTCTCTATCAGTCTGCTCTCCGCATTGAAGCAGAAATGCAGACAGCTCCATGCAGTGTCTCAGAGCGATGACAGGTTGAATTGTGGGTTCCTGGTCCTTCTCCTCCTCCTCATGCTCGTCCTGCGAAACTGCATCACTTCCTGCTGCTTCGTCCACTATCACATC
>JAHQIV010000502.1:7121-19932 GCA_030463285.1 Phytophthora europaea
CCCCCGACCTAGGGTGGCTCCGAGAATTGGCTCGGGTTGAGCCTGTCTTGATCCAGGGTTCTCGCCTCTGCGCCCTGGGACTTTCGCGCACCACGTCTTGACGTAGACGAAACAGCCGAGCTGAGAACCACTATCCCAGGCGCTGCTCTGCCGAAACCTCAGAGTAGATCACCTTCTACCCAAAAATATGAAATACACGCTGGGTACAGCCGCCTTGTTCGGCCTGCCGACGTGTAACGAAATGAAATAGTCAAATAGGCACCCCCTCACACCGAAGTACACCCAAATGGTCTATTTGGGGTTTGAGTTTTGTTGGAGTCTTCTCAGACACCCTTTTCCACAAGTACACACTTACTCCTGCGGCCTTCGGGGCAAATTCGATTCTGATTAATACATTACACATACAAACAAAGACATATCAAGCGGGGGCACTCAGCGTCGTTCGGAGAGCACCCAAACAAAGGTGAAATGATCGTTTTGCGAGATGCCTGCAAGCCGACGGCGAGCGGCGTTTCACCGTGAGTCTAGCCAATGACTGGCCGAGCTCGGATAAGTCCAGCGATGTCAGGCGGTGGCTCAGTGATGCTTCGGCGATGAGTGGCTGATCCCAGGCCTCCCATTGGCTGGCCGAGGTAAGCAATCAGGGTGTGTCGGATTGTGCCACGGCTGATTTATGTCTGTCATCACTTGATGACGCGACCTTTCAGCGTGCGATAACCTTTCGGATATCCGTCGGCGACTAGCCACGACCCCCTGGGCTCAGATAGGATCCATACTGAAACCTTTGGAGTCAGCGTCTACCAGCGTCCACTTCCACTGAGACCCCAAACTGTCTGCTGAGACTCAGATGACTTGCTGAGCTCGTGTGCACGACTCTGCTATATCTGAGCTCCATCGTGACTAAATCAGACGTTTTCCGCTGAGACTCACCATCTCCAGGACCATGACCTCTGAGCTCAGTGAATCACTGCTGAGTCGCTAGAGCTCAGCCATACTGGACCTGGACACTTTGAGCTGAGCGCGGATGCTATCGACGTCGCCACTCCTGAGCTCGGCGAACGTCCACCAAAGCAGAACGATCTCAGTCATGCATGATTCACGGGCTTTGAGGGTCCATCAGGTCCGGAGTGGCTCCGCTCAAACTCCACTGCTTTCAGCGCGATCCAGCGGGGCCATCTTCAGCGCAGCTTGGTCATCCCATACTCAGCTCCAAATATTTGTACCACACCGTCAGAGACCACTCATATGGGCTCAGAAAGCAACCGTCGGCTCTGAGCTGCACCCTCATATTTCAACCGGCAGCAGGGCCCTGACACCTACTGAATTTCCTTTCTTCCCTCCAAAGTGACGCTCCGCTTCCTACAACCTCCTGACGAACGCTATGATATACTACTGCCTAATAGAGACTGCCGCCGTCGCCTCACTTAGCAACTAGGGTCGTACACCTCGGGTGTCGTGTCCTTACGTCGCATCCGTCACAGTGATGGCCCGCAGCTGGTGACAGAATGGAATGTGTCCACGCAAGCTTTTCCGGGCCATGTCCGTGGCATCCATCTTTGGAAGAACGGCGAGGATGGACGAACAGAACGGACGTTGGCGGCCGATCGCTATTGAAGTACGGTGAATCGCAGATGAATGTACGGCTGGGCGGGCGGATCGGGTTGTTGTCGTACATCAAGAGCGTCTGCGACTTCTTGGGCGGCACCGTCGTACGACACGGCACCACGCACACTAGGCCGTAAGACGGCATAGCAGCTATGAATGGGTGTTGCTAGTAGTAAGTATGTGTGTTGCTGCGTAGCTTCGTGGTGCTGACAGTCTGGCAGTCTGTTCCGACGCCACAGCGGTGATGTATAGCCCGGAATGGGTGAGGCTGCTGTGGGGACGATACTCCCTCGCCAGCTGCGTTGAAAGTAGATGCGTTGCTACATAGCTTCCTCATCGGTTGCTGAATGTGATCTTTCAACAATGTTTGCCAGGTCTTTGGTCACTTCCAATCCGATAGATCGAGAAAAACAAAAGATAGGAAGCGACCGATGTCTTCCCAAACTGCCAACGTTTGCCAAGTCAAATCCACCAACCTTTAACTGCAAGCGTTAACGGTGGCCAAGTCTTCGCCGCTCTGGACAAGAGTCAATTCCTACTTCCGTCCATTAACATCCTTTATTTTTCCCTTCCACACTACGGCAAATTAATTTCAATCCAAACACGCACTACCAGCCTAATTCTCTAGTGTACGATGAAATGTTACACAGTCAGCAAAGGGATACCCCGTGTGCAGTACGCGCTCCTGCACTTGTTCATAGTCGTATAGCTTGTGTCGTCCTCTTCACAGGCACACAGAGAAGGTAACGCCAAATGGTAGTAGAGGACTCAACTGACGTCCCCGCGCCGCGCGCCCCCTACTTATATTACCACTCTTGAGCACTATGTAGACGCTAGCTGCTGCTTGGTCGCCGCGCCAAATCCACAGCCTCGCTGACCGCACTACTGGCGTCGAGCGAGTCGGGTATTAGGTGGCGTTAGGTTACTAATTGACATTAATGTATTACCTCACTTCTAAATCTAAATCTTGGTCGCCGCGCCCTCCTGTCCTTGCTCGCGTAGATCTCAAGACCGAGCCGACGACGAAAACCCGAGACTGAGCAGTCGCCTCCGCTAAAGTTTAGTTGTGTGTCACTTGGATACGCGTATTTGAAGTTCTTGTCCTTGTCGTTCGCCATTGGGTAGTGTAGAAGTAAGAAGCTGCTGAGAGAGGAAGTAGAAGGTGTCAAAAGACAAAGTGAGCTTTATTAACGAGAAGATCTCCTGCAGGAGAGTAGGAGATGGGTTGGTGTTGAGGCCCAGTAAACCTGTTACTATGGTTCACTGTATTACATACTAAATAGCTGTCTAGCAGGTATGACAGGGTGGTCATCAGCTTTTGGGTACATCGTACAATTGATAAAAGACGCTACTTCAACAGTCTCCCTGCTTCTTAGGATCGATGGTGGTGATGCTAATATAATCGAGTTTTGAAGGTCACCTGTATTTGTGATTGGAGAATCCCCAGTTCTGAAAATCCTGCTAGGAAGCCAGCGTTTGCCGATCACCCTTAGTGCTCACAGTTCTCCTATGCAGTGACGGATATCGCGTTGAGCCGGCCATGGTACGGATTTGGCAGACAGGGATCGTCAAGGGCTCCGTGCGCCGGAACTCGTCGTGCGCACAGGCGTTTCCAAGGACTTCGAAGAAGGCGAAGTGCAGGTCAGCAGCCAAGCTCAGGAGTCTCAAGAAAGCCAGGGCTGTTCGCCGTGCTGAATCAAGCAGTGCAGCCACCACCATGACCACGGAGTGACTGGGAGCAGGGCCGCGGGGGCCAGGGCGAGCAGGTCCGCGGGGGCCAGCGCGGTGCAGGAGCAGCAGGGCGTTGAGCTCCTGCGCCATCTTGTGGTGTCACTACAGTGAGTAGAAGTAGTGACACCGTTGGAGCCAGTCCATCAGAATCTGTCACAGAACAGACCGGCGCTGTCACCGACCCGACAGTCTCTATCCCCGATCCCCGGCTGATGACGTTGCTCACTGGGTTTGCATGATCTCCACGCATGTCAACCGTGAGACCGTGAAGCCTGGCACAATCAACGCCAGCAAAAGCTGATGCTAGCTGCAATTGCGATCGCGCAGTATCCGTAGTCGACGGTTTGGCTAGCCATACCGTCCAGGACGCTATCGCAGTTGCCCAGTTGGCTATTGATACCGACCGAAAGGTTACTGCCACCAACCAAAAGGATGCTTCCACCGACCAGATGTACTACCCAATCTACGGTGAGTATTATACGGGGAAGGACGTCACTGTGGACACAGACTTCGCAACCACTGGTGAGACGTGGGATGTGGCATACATCAACAACCGGCGTGTGATGCCCCTTGGCCAAGAGTATCGTGTACTCTGGGTCCATCCCGATGCCAGCTGTTAGCGGCTCTGTCTCCGTACATGGGAGCCGCGGGCCAAATTGAAGGAAGATGGGTTCGCGGAAGAGATGGAATTCGTCGACCGCTGGAAAGACTCTGCTTTGAGGAGTTCTGGAGACAAGACAAGGACGGATTGGCGTTGATTGGAGCGGACACCCAAGGTCACTGCCAGTTTAATGCGCTGGTACGTGCAGCCGAATTGGCTGGACGTCCTGATGTCGTCACTCAACAGGATGTGGGCCATTTTGTGCGCGATGAACTCGTACTTTACAACCGTGATGTTACTCAGGGGACTACGTGGAAGGTCGTGCTTCGCTTCCTTCGTCGGCTTCGAGATGCTGGGCGAGACTTCCTCTAAAACGCTTTGGCCAATTGCAACTTTGCTATTCCTGGTCGCCGTGGAGCGCGTGTCCTGGAGGAGATTGAACTCGCTGACGGTATTTACATCGTTGCGGCGTACAATCACAGCTTCGTGGGCCATAGCATTGTGCTTACTGTTCAAGGGGGCAAGCGTCTCATCTACGATCTGGAGGAAGGTAAGCCAATTTCGCCTGCACAGCGCTGGATCAACTTTTACGCATTTGTTCGTCCGTTCATCGTACTCAAGTAGGAGTAGATGATAAGAGTTAGTAGAGATTTCCGCGGGTTTGCCTTACTAAAAATGGATGTTCCTACCAATTAGCTGTGTTGTGCATGGTATATATTTCGTGTGCTTCTTTAATTAGGTACTAGATCAGGGAAACCTCAATGAGGGAAACCTTATGCGAACAAAAGATAAAAACCCAGTGGGAAAAAGATCTAAAAAGACACAATAAAAAGGAAGAAGCACGCTTCGTGCATTCGTTATTTTCGAGTTTATTACACAGAGTGGCTAGATCGATCTTCCAAGGATTGCAACCTGAGCGTGACTCTTGGTTCTCTGAACTGATGTTTGCCTAAAGCTTTAGTAAAAGTATCCGCAATCATGGATTTTGTACCACAGTAGGTGACGGTAAATTCGTGTCGTTCAACCTTTTCTAGCGCAAAACAGTATCTCACCTGAATGTGCTTTGACCTCCCGTGAAGTTCAGGGTTGTAGCAGATTTTAATGCAGCTTTGTTATCCTCGTAAATAGTATTTGCTTGGGTTGCAGTAAAACCCAGTTCTTGAAGGAGGAGTTGGAGGAATATCATCTCTTGCATGCAGTGGCATATGGCAATGTATTCTGCCTCGATTGTTGAGAGAACTACAGTATGGTGTTTGCGTGAGAGCCATGAGATTGGACTGTTAGCTAGCATAGTCACATATCCGCCGACCGAACGTCTCGTGTCGGGGCAGTTTGCATAGTCAGAGTCACTATATGCGGTCAAGGTATCGGCGAGATTGTCGGGTGTGACATCGAGCGATCCAACAAGTAGGAGACCATAGTCTTTCATTCCAGTTAGATACTTAAGCTCTCTGACGACTGCCTTCCTGTGTTCCATTCCTGGATTAGCTAGGAATTGGCTCACCTCACGCATGTAGAATGCCATATCTGGTCGCGTGCCTACCATGAGGTACATTATACTGCCTCCGGTTTCGCGATACGAAATATCTTTTATCTCATCTTTCTCGGCCTCACTGCTAGGTTGGCTGCTTACGGAGAGTTTAACGTTCCGTTCTGCTGGAGTTGCAATGGGATATGGAATTTATTCGCTGAATCGGTCAAGGACCTTCTTAGCATACTTGTGTTGGTGGATAAATATCGTTCGGTTCTTACGGTCACGTTGAATGGACCAGCCGAGAAAATATTTCACCTCCCCTAAATCTTTCATGGGGAATCGCTTCTTCAGGGCTGATTTCAACTCACAGACGAAGGCTGGAGTGGGCACAATGATCAGAAGATCGTCAACATACACTGCAATGTAGCAGGTGATTCCATCACTAGTGCGTTTGAATACACAGCTGTCCTTAACGAGTTTATGAAAACCAAGACTCTCAAGGAACGTTGACAACGTTTGATACCAGACACAAGGGGCTTGTTTTAACCCATACAGACTCTTGAGAATTTTGCACATAAGGTGCTCCTTACCCGGGACACTGAAAGCTTCCGGTTGAGCCATGTAGATCTCCTCCTCAAGACAACCGTTGAAGAATGCCGCTTTGACATCCATTTGGTGGATTTCGAGATCGAGCAAGGCTGCGATCGTGAGGAGAAGTCTGAGTACTTCCATTCTGATAACAGGGGAAAAGATCTCGTTGTAATCAACGCCGTGTTGTTGAAGGAAACCTTTGCTAACTAGTCGCGCTTTGAAGCGGTCAATCTCACCTGTACCAGTATGCTTGACAACAAACACCCACCGGCTGGTGAGAACCTTACGTCGGTTTGGAGAGGGTACCAGCACCCACGTCTTATTGTCCATTAGGGACTTGTATTCTGACTTTGCTGCTATACGCCACTGTTTGGCGTGAGACGACCTCATGGCAGCTCGATACGTAGTGGGTTTCTGTCACATACCGAATGGCTAGTAGTGTGTACAGTAGCTCTCGCCGTTGCTCCTGTTCCTTTATGTCTTCAGGAGAATCAAGGGCGACTGCCGGTGTATCAATGCGGGGTCGCTTGGAGACAGGAGAGGAAGTTGAGTCAGGTTCTGGTTCAGTTCGAAACGAGTAGTGCACCGCGCGCTGGTCAGGCGTGTGTGTGACGTTATGTTCGGGTTGAGGAAGATTTCGCTTAGGAGGAACTTCTGCAGTTTTGGTCGTAGCAGCTCCATGTGTATGTAAAGATGCAGGGTGTTGCATCTGCGTGTCTAGTGGTGATCCAGAAGTAGATGTCAGGTTGGAAAGGGAGGGGAATTCGTCCTCTTTGAATACTACATCGCGACTGTACACGATGGCATGTGTGTTGATGTCCATCAAGCGGTACCCTTTCTTATGATCCGGTATACCCAGATACATGCATAACCGCGCTCGAGCATCGAGTTTGTCTCGGTATTGCTCCGTGATGTGGACGTAGGCACCGCACTCGAATACTTTTGAATGTAGTTCATGGATGGAATACGATTGTACCACAGCTCGTACGGTGTGCGGCCATCAGTCTTCGTACTTGGCGTCAGATTGATTAGTGCAGTCACATGACTCACACACTCAGCCCAAAGCTGCTTGGGTAGTTTGCCGTCCAACAGCAGAGCTCGAACCCGCTCCATAATTGTACGCATGCGGCGTTCAGCAACATCATTCTGCTGAGGTGTGTATGCGTTAGTAAATTGGGCGTGGGTTCCATACTTTTTGAATATCGGGCGGCCCAGCTTTTTGTACTCTTTCGAATTATCAGCCTGTGGCACTAGGATCTCTTCGTCGTCGATGTGCTGGCGACGCCATTCAAGGACGCTGAAATCCGTTCTGAAATATTTAGGTCTTTCTTCCTAAAGTCTTCGTAGCAGACATACAAATCGCTACAGGCTTTGATCGGATAGGTAAACATGAATCGAGAGACGTCATCGATAAAGATCAAGAGGTAACGGCAACTAGTGAGGCTAGAAATCGGTAAAGGACCACAGATGTCTGTATGCACTTTCCTAAAAGAGATGTGGCACGTTCAACAATTCTATTAGAATGGAAGGGGGAGCGGTGCGACTTCGCTAACGTGCATGCAATGCAGAACAAATCTGCTGGAGGCGTTACAGACGCAGATCCATCAAGTCTTTGAATGGCTTGGCTCCTAGATAGGCCATTCAAGACACAGACGTTAGAATGACCAAGACGTTTTTGTAAAAGCAGAAACGAACGTTGCTTACCTGAGGCAACTAGCGCCGTTGAGGTCGCCGCTGACTTGGCTTGGAATTGGTACAGGTTCGTACTGGCAGCCATGCGTGCCTTAATGCTGACGCGTCGATCGGTTTGCATGGCGCATTGTTTGCGGTCGAAGTCGAAGCGGAAGTCGTGCTTCTCTGCCGCAGGGACTGACAACAGACTGAAGCGCAATTGTGGTGCGTACAGCACACCATGTAGGGAGAGCGCCTTCGGGTTGCCTTTGGGTTCAATGACTTGCAGATCAGCATGCCCAATACCTTCAATGGGGATCTGGTTCTTCCCACCAACTGTGATGGATCCACCACTGGCGGTGATATCGCTGAACCACTGGGGCTCGTGCGTCACATGCCGCGTGCACCCAGAGTCGATAGTCCACGTGGGGTCCAGGCGAACGTTGGCTTGAGCCGTAAGGACTACAGGATGGCACACTGTAGTGGTCACAGCGATCAGACCGGCATCGCGACGTTCCTGGTGAAACACCTTGCGGTTGCGACCAGTGTCATTGTCCTCATCGTCAGAGTCGGAGTCGAGGGGACGGTTCTTGGCGCGGTCTTGATCACGGTTCTTTCCACTGAAGCCGGGCTACACATTCGGTTCACCTCCACCTTAGTGCAACATGCACTAATCGATGAGAGTGACTATTTGGCCCGAATGGAATTAACCTTCCCCCACCCGATCTTGCGATGTGCTGCGACATTCAGGAGCAATTGCGTCCGGAGAGTGTATAGTATACCAATGCGTATACCATTTGCCATCCACAGAATCATTTCCCCTTTCAGCGCGTGGCCTGCCAAGCGAGCACCATGGAGCTGCGCCCGCGCGCTGCGTTGAAGCGCCGCCTGGAAGAGGAAGCCATCGAAGATATCGGCAATATTGATGACGGCGATGGGTAGTCTTCTAGCTCCGTCGAAGACACGTGGCAGCCGTCCCCGGCCCCTCAGTGGCGCAGAGGCGACGGACGAAGCGCCTCTCGAGTGGTGCTAGGTCAGCAGGCGTGCGTGAAGGCGGCGCCGACACTCTTGTTGCCCCCCCTCCCGCGGAAGATAGAGTTTTCATCTTGAGAGGCTATCAAGGATTATCCATCCAGTTATCACGCCCGGACGTTCCAGGTGCGCGTCGCCTCGATATATTCGTATTTGCTTGCTCTAACAACTGACATGTCACGCCTATCTTCTTCTAGTACGCGAAGACGTTCATGTGCACGCATCACGGGAGCTTGCAGTCCCAGACGAGTAGCAAGAAACCTTGCCAGGCGTATCAAAGACAATGCTGCAAGTACCAGGTACAGTCGGGTTGATTCGGGTCGATTCGGGCATTATTAACTCCATTCGGGCAATTCGTGTCACTCATTCAGGACCGATAAAATCCGACTAGTTTACTGGCTTATTGACACACTCTGTGAATATTTACTCTCTGTCTGTAGATCAACGCTTGTGTGCAGGTGGTGGGCAAGTCTTCCAAGAGATTCGCTGCCCGGATTACGAAGTGCCGACTGCAACACAACCACGGTATTGCTGGAATAACCGAAGCTGCCATGGGCGACGCTGCCACGAGCGATGACCAGATGAGTGACCACCACGAAATTCAAGCGCCACCAAACAGTGATATGAGCCAGTCGGACGAGAATATCATTCAGTCGGGCGAGTCGGGCTTTCAGCCGGGTGAATCAGGCATCTAGGCCGACGATACTTCAAGTACTTTTGCATCTGCACTTAACTTTAGCAAATCGTTCCGTTCGCATCAACAGCAGTGTTTTCATTTGACTTACGCTTGTCTACATAGGTATTAAGATATCTGAGGTGCTAGAGTGCCCAGGCCATTGGCACTCAAAGTAACACTTTTTTCCACTGGTGCGAAAATTAAACTTGTCATATTGCTTGTTGAGGCCTCAAAGAGACCGTTTGCAACCGGAGCGAAGCGGAGGTCTGCAATGGTCGGTGCGTGGGCCGGAGTAGGTGGTCGAACTAAGAGTTGATATCTTTTACCTACGCCTTGCCCGCCATGAGCGAAGCGAAATTGGCGATGCAAACGCGGAGCTCACCTTTTCAATTTAGTACGATTCGCACCAAGCGCTCAAAGTCTCAACATCCGACTATACGTGATGGGCATGTATACGATGCCCACGCATCATTTGATGACACGAACCGACTCTTTGATCAATCGGGCATGTTCGGGCACGAATCGGGCATGAACGGGTCAAAATGCCTCGTCACATTTCTCCCAGTCGGGCCAAATAACGAGTGCCCTAATCGATACATTCGGGTAGACCACATCACACTGTGGTCACCATTCATATTAGGAAGCAATACTATTGGTGGAAAGCAGCATCTTTAAACCAATAAGAGTCATACATTAGGCCAGAGATTCTGCCAACCACTCGTTGGCAGAACCTCTCTTTATAGATATCTGTTTTAGGAGGAAACGACAGTTAACATTCGATTCAGTTCTCAATTTACCACAAAAGCTTCTAATTGTACCTTTATCTGTACTTGTGGACACAGGTATACTTAACCTAAGTTAAATACACCTACGCTTCCTCATACACGTGCGCTCACGTGTAAGCTAAAGTATTGGGCTTAAGTAAACCCAATACATCCACGGTTGCCGTTCTTAGAGCCATCACTCCCCTTCTTCCGTTTGTCGCGACGGTTGGAGTTATTGCGATCGTTGCTGTTGCGATACGGATGGTCTCTCTTCGTGTTTCCTCCTTTGAACGTGAAGTTCGCAGGAAAAACCGTGCCAGCCTTGACACGGCCGTCGCGTAGATCTTGTTTTAGACCACGACACTGGCGGATGTGGTGGAGCGGGCGATCGCAGTACGAGCAAACAGTACCAGTAGTGTAGCCGGAAGTAGGAGGCGTAGGTGCTGCAGCGACCAGAGCACGCTCATTCTTGGTTTCTTTCGTCTCCGGTTTTCTAATAGACTACGTGTAACGCTCTTGGGCCTGGAGCTCGCGTACCTTGCCTTCAATACATCCTCGTACAGTATGTACTTCCGTTGACCCTTTCAGATGCGGAGGTCATTCTTCCAGGACTTGGGCATGGAATGGAACAGGTAAATAGACTTCTGTCCTTCCGTCATCACCGATTCGGTGGATTCGTCCGATGCTTTCATCGCGGTCTCCAGCTTGAGGAAGAACTCGGTGAGATCTGAGCCCTCCTCCTACTTGATCTCCATCAAGTAGTGCTGGATGAAGTAGGGGTCGCCGTGAAAAGCCGCACCCTCATACTTCTGGCGGATGAAGTTGAAGATCTCGTACGAGGTCGAGCGATGCTTGACCAGGCGGACATGAGTGTTGTCCATCGTCTTCATCAGGAACGCTTTCGTTTTAGCTTCCTGTTGTCGTCGCTCACGCTGGCTTAGAGGCTGGGGCTTCTCCTTGATGCCATGCGTGCGTCCCTTGGCGACTTGGCGGTTGTTGAACGGGCGGGTGGCGGGTAGATCCTTGCGCTTGATCGGAGTATCAGAGTCATCTCCTGAGTCTGCACCAGACCCAGAGGAAGGCTTGAGTTCTTCGTCACTTTCGTTGAAGCCCACGGTGTCGGAGTCGACATCCGCGGTGTCAGCCGGCTTGGGCTTCGGTGTGTCGTCGACGTCGACGTCGGAGATCTCACCGTCGCTCTCATCAGCTTCTTCCTCGGAAACACCATCGTAGCCGGGCTTCTTCACAAAGGCGAGGAGATGTTGTCCGTCGAGGGCTGCGCACACGCGAGTCTTCCACACGTCGAAGTTTTCAACGCCGACGAGGCGTGGGAAGTCGTCGCTTGAGGCTTGGCTTGAGCTCATAACCTGTAAAAATAAGAAGCTGCTGAGTGAGGAAGTAGAAGGTGTCAAAAGACAAAGTGAGTTTTATTAACGAGAAGATCTCCTGCAGGAGAGCAGGAGATGGTTGGTGTTGAGGCCCAGTGAACCTGTTACTATGGTTCACTGTATTACATACTAAATACATGACAAGCAGGTATGACATGGTCTCAGATAACTGGTCATCAGCTTTTGGGTGCATCGTACCATTGATAAAAGAGGCTACTTCAGCAGGTAGTAAAGGTTGGTCCTCACCGAGTCCGTAACTAGATCACTCGTGTGATGAATTGTCCACAGACGTCCGCTACCAGGTCACCTACTTACTAAACCACTGGCGATGATAGAGAAATAAATGTAGCAACTTCCCAATTACAGAGCTTCATCGTGCGAGCCGCGACTTAGTTATTTTTTAGTATAGTAATGCGAAAGCGTCGACGCCGAACGTTCTCACTGTTATATGATAGAACTTCTACCTCCTCCAACTTGGAGCAGGTCCGTCGCAGCACATTGAGAACTACATTAACATTTGAAACAAAACAGTACACGAAGCAAGCGAAAGATGTGCCGACAATGTTATCTGGGAGGGATTGCAAAATTCACTCATTCCAATTGAAAGTGACCACTTATGCATCCGATAGCGGCTAACTTACACCTCGTTATCCACCGAAAACTTCTCAGAGAGCTCCCCCTTCTTGTGCGGGAAAATCAAAACTAGAATCACTTGTACCAAGCACAGTAAGCCGCTGATCGCATTTGGCACGAGCACGTAGTTGTCCGTCTGCATGATACCATAAGTGCTCCAAAGCGCACCGTTGACAAAGCCCGACACCGCCAGAGGCGCCGCGATGATCTCCGAGTTCTTTGTCTTGATCACGTCACCCATAAGAATAAGCGGCGAGCCGAATATGATGATGGCCATGACGTCGGCAAAGTACCCCAACACCTTCGCGATCTTGTCGTCGGCTTGCGTACCCAGAAAGCGATAAAGTAGCAGAGCGATGACCAGTACGAACACGCCGCAAAAGAAGATCGAGTATCGCACTCGACGCTCCTTCTCGTGCAGGATGAAGATGGCCGAGAAGACAACGCCAAGAACAGCCCCCAGACAGTTGACCGCTCCCACCGGGAAGAAAGAGTGATCCGCAAGTGAGTAGATTACCCAGCCCATACTCTGGCCGAACATCATCGCGAGCGGATAAAAGTTGACGCCTGCCGTGCTGCGTTTCTTGTGCACAATGTACATGCCGGGGATCATGCTGAAGAAAATGCAGGCCGTAGCGATGGTAG
>JAHQIV010000503.1:0-19919 GCA_030463285.1 Phytophthora europaea
TCATGATCTCCAGCGACTGGAACTCGTGCAGGTTGAGGCGGCGCACCTGCGCGCTCTGGCGCGCGGGCAGCGACATGAGCTTGGGGTTACGCAGCACGCGGCCGAACATGGTACAGACTTTAGCGACTTGCGGGTGGCTGAAGGCGGCTCGGGAAATGATACCGGGCGCTTCTTGGCCCCACAGAACGCAGGGGGCTCAATTTGGCGCAGCCACGGTACGCGTGAGATGGAGATTATTATGATACAGCTTCCCCGCGGTCGTTTGCGCTGTTTTGCGGAGCGACCTTGCGCTTCATACTTGAACTCTGAAGGGCCCATCTTCAAGCACACAAAACGTACACGAATGTTAAACGATACCGGTATCCGCCGCCTGCGTGCGTGGTGTCAAAGTGCTCAACGATGCTCAAGTACCAGTGCTTGACGAAGCGTGGGCGGCGCCAGTACGCAGATTACAGCTCCGCGGAAGCTCCGGCGCCGGTCAAAGCACCGGGGGCTGCAGTGCTCTCGTGAGGCGGGGGAGGCGCCTCACGACCGAGCGAGGGGCACATTTCTCAGTTTGTGCCCGCGTTGCAATCAGCGAAGCGCAAGGACCTCCTGTCAGCACCGTCGGGATGCCACTTGAAGCCTCGGAGGCCGAGAGTCGTTGGATTCGGTCTCCTGGTCTCCTTGTCCAGGAGTCCTGGAGGCTCATTGGAACTTTTGAGGTCGAGATCGATCGGTGCAAGCTAGACCTGCTGCCAAGTGCCTTTCGGTGGAGATGCGTGAGTAGAGTTACAAACTTGGCTGGGTTGGGTGCCAGTGACTGACGCAGGATGTCGATCCACAAGGGTGAATAATTATCCAGCGTGATATATTATGTGAACCAGACTCACGACGCCTCGTGGGTTATGGACTCTCAAAAAGTCAGGAGTGGGTCCAAGTTGGCATCGGAGTAGGCGCGTTTTGTGCGAGTCCACCAAGCCGACTTGACACGTCTAGATAACGCCAACCCAAGCTCTTCACGAAGACCGCGATCCAGATCACGCAATGCTTCTCCGTTTCTAGTATGGCGTTGTCCATGAGCATGGTAGACCGCGCTGCGAGCGCCACGGAGATCCAAGCCGTCGATTTCTATTCAAGCGCTGGGTGCGAGGGAACGCCCGATCTGCTGGTTATGTGGCCGTCCACGAACTGTACAGTGAGCAGTGGAGACCGTGAAGAAGCGGAAGAAGAGTACCAAGTCGCCAGCTGCATTTCGGATCCGTACGCACACACTGCAGAAGTCTATGGTGACGTGCCCTATGTGCTGGTGGACATGTTTGACGACAGCAACTGTGAGGCTTACAAGGGCTCGTTCGCTCTGCGTGCGACCGGCGACTGCATTGTGCATGGGCAGCACTCGGTCCTGGTTGTGATGAACGCTAACGGGTCCGCTACGGTGGAGGATCACAACGGTAAAAGTTGCAGTGACCAAGATTTTGTGGAAAGCGACCTCGTTGATGGTGACTGGTTCGAGAGCTACATTTGCGCCGACGAGGGTTTCGTGTTCTACAACAACGCATACCCGGGAACGAGCGGCAGTGGCAGCTTAACTGTTGCTGACAACGGAGACTACCACCGTTTCAAGTCTCACTTACCCGCGTCCGCTGCGGGTGTAATGGAGCAGTTCATTCATCCGGCATCGCAATCGATCCTCCTGAGTTAATAGCAATGAATGTCCCCTTTCGGTATATTTTGCTTGTGTGTTGCTAGAATCCAGGCGATTGTAGCGAAGGTCGATGCACCCTGATCGGCTCGAGCGCCTCATCGAAAGTGTGGCGACGCTTTTATATCCATCTCGGTACCTGTCGTACCGGTTTTGGTGTCGGTTTGGTACCGGTACCGAAAAATGCCCAGATTTTGTGATCCGGCATCTGATCGGAGTGAGAATAGTCTTCAACGCGGGTATGGCGTCGGCCTCGTCGTTCAACGCCACGCTGGCCGTGCTGCTGGCCGCCAAGTACTGCCGCCAGTACCCGCTATTTCGCTGGCGCGAGGAGGCGCTCCCGTCCTTGGGAAGGCGCGCCGAGAAGTACTGCTTCCGCGTGGACATGCTCAACCTGCAGCAGGAGAGCTGCGGCGAGATGCTGCTGGCGCTCATGCCGGCGCAGCTGAGTCTCCTGGACTTCCAGAAGGAGAACACGCTGTACAAGCTCAAGGCGCTGCTCGTCACGCTCAAGGTGCGGCTCTCCGCGACGTTTTACGCTCCGAATTGACCGAGAAGCGAACAATTTCGAGTCCTCACTCCGATTTGTATCCATGTCATGTTGCTGCAGCACCCGTACATTCTACCAGTGCTGGACATCTTCTACTCGAAGGAGAAGAAGGCGCTGCTGGTGGTGCAGCCGTTTGTCGCCACCGGCAGCATCAAGGACCGCATCTACCAGGTGGACAACCCGGCCAAGCCCTACGACGTCAAGTATCGCCTGGAAAACGCCCACCCGCTGCCTTTTGAGGAGATCGCCAAGCTCTCCCGCCAGATCTTGGAAGCCCTGGACGGGCTGAGGGCCAAGGGGCTGGTGTGCGACCACTTGAGGTCGACGAATGTCGTCATTGATGACGGCAACGCTCGACTCGCCGAGATTTACACGCCGCTGCTGGCGATCGACCGATACAAGGACAGTCGCGAGCTGACGGTGAGTCTAGAGCAGCACATGGACATCGACCTGCTGCTCTTCGGACAGATTCTGTACGAAATGGCCACGGGCATGGAGCTCTTGAGCCCGCTACCGGAAGAAGGCGTGCTCGAGATGCTGGCGCCGGAGATCGCCGAGGTTCTGGTGGCTATTTTCTATGAGCCAGAGGCATTGGCTTCTCTCTCGTTGAACGGGGGGGTGGAGAACAATGGAGCCGAGTTCGACGACACTGCGTCAGTCAGCACCAGCACCGCGAGTAGTCGCAACAAGAAGCACCTCTTTTTGGTCGATCTAGAGCAGATGCTTGAGGATTTCCCGCTGTTCGCTGCTGCGCGGAACGTGCCGCCGATCCGCACGCTGTTCTCCGGGTTCCGCCTCGACTCCGGCATGAAGAGCACCATCAAGTACAGCATGCGCATCAACGCGAGTCGCAGTCAGGCGCACATCGTGCATTACAACGACCAAGAAGCACTGCTGCGTGCGCGCCAACGAGCTGAGCGCCGCGTGTACGAAGAGAAGGAGAAGCAGCAGCAGCGTATCCAGCAGCTTACGCCCAGCAAGAACCCGACCAGCAAGGGCAACGCGTACAGCAGCAAGACCATCCCTTCCAGGCGGAAAACTTATCGCGCAGACAGCTTCCGCAAGCATGCACAGCGCACGCTCGCCCGGCCTGACAGCACTAAATCCAACGCAAGTGCATCCAGCGCCTAATAGCACTCTAGAACCCTCAACAAGTGTCCTCCAGTCTGTCCTTAAACATGGCTACATCTGCCACCAACACTCACCAGTGTAGCCATGTCGCGAACAATCGTTGCGTGTTCCTTACGGTCAGCTCCCATACTGACACCAAGTCAAATGATACCATGCCCCTCCTCAATAGAACCCCCTGCGTCAGTCACCTCGACGTCAGTCCACAATAAGATCATTGGGCGGCCCGCGCCCTCCATGACGTCGTTCCTGTCGGCCCTGCGCGCCGAGTTCCCGGCTCCCTCCGCTTCAGGGAGCTTTGCCAGGCAAAATGCAACGCTTGGCGAGTCCGCGCAGCTCCCACCGCCGTCTGTGGGAAAAGTTACTGCGGTTCAAAGCTCGGCGTTCCGCGACCCTTTCCTGTCCTCCGAGAAGCTGTGGCAAGTGTCGCTCCCCACGCACCGCCGCGACCTGCTGAAGGTGCTGCAAGTGGACCACAACTCGCTGCGTGCAGCCAATGAGCGGGAAGCTGCGGCGGGCGCTGTGGGCGCCGTGGTGACCTCCAGACGACACAGAGACCAGAAGCACAAGCCCAAGGAGCCCAAGAAGGACGTCGCGGAGCTGCTGCTGGCGGCTTGTGGCACGCACACGGCCGCCAACAGTGACAGCTGCTTCTTGACGACCTTGGAGCTGGCCGAGTCGGTGCTGCAGACCGTTCAGGACAGTCGGGGAGACGCGGACTCGGTGCAGGCCCAACTCTTCGGCCTCGTGGGCGTGGAGGGCATGGACCTCATCGCATTCGCAGTGCAGAACCAGACGGAGCTGAGCAGCGCGAGTGTGACCAAGCAGAAGCTGCGGGACGCCCAGAAAATGCTCGAGATGGCCGAGCGGTATGCGCAGAGTGGCGCTGCTGCCGCGAGGCCGACGGGGTTCAGTGTCCAGACGGAAGCAGAGCAGCAGTTCCAGAGACAGCAACGCAAGGCGCTGCGTAGAGCGAACCGACAGAACGGTGGCGACGAGGAGGAGGAGGTGAACTGGCTGGAAGCTGCGGGATACGACCCGGAAGTGCTGAGGCTGCAAAGGGAGTTCGCGGAGGAGGAGCGAAGGCTGCAGTCGTCCTCGCTAGTGCAGCGGGAGTTTGGAGAGCTGCAGGGAGGGTATGACTCCACTGCAGCAGCTGGTCAGCTGGTGTCGGCCGGGGCGCTTGCGCTGCCGCCGAATACCAAGAGGACGCACTACAAGGGCTACGAGCACGTGTTCATCCCCGCGCACGCCAAGAAGGCGCTGGGCAGAGAGGAGAAGCTCGTGGCGATCTCGAGTCTGGATGATTTCGCGCAGTCTGCGTTCCATGGCATCGCCAAGCTCAACCGACTGCAGTCGAAGCTGTTCGAAGCTGCGTACAACTCGAACCAGAATCTGCTCGTGTGCGCCCCGACTGGTGCCGGTAAAACCAACGTGGCTATGCTTGCTATCCTGCAGGAGGTCAAGTCGCAGCTGAATCGGCATCGGGATCAGCCTGCCAGCCAGGGCCTTGCCAACATGAAAATCATCTACGTAGCTCCGATGAAGGCTCTGGCGCAAGAGGTGGTCACGAAGTTTGGTCAGAGACTGCAAGCGCTGAAGCTGAAAGTACGCGAGCTGACGGGTGATATGCAGCTAACAAAGAAGGAGATCGAGGAAACGCACGTGATCGTGACAACGCCCGAGAAATGGGATGTTATTACGCGCAAGTCCAGCACTCAGCAGTCGCTTCTCAGCCAGGTGAAGCTTCTCATTATCGATGAGGTTCATCTGCTGGCAGACGAGCGTGGACCCGTTATCGAGACCATCGTGGCTCGTACGCTGCGTCGCGTGGAGAGCACGCAGAGCATGATCCGTATCGTCGGTCTTTCAGCCACGCTGCCCAATTACGTCGATGTCGCGTCGTTTTTGCGTGTGTATGTTCCCAATGGAGACGCGCGCACGCAGAACGCAGCTACGAACGGCGGGAAGGGCGGGCTGTTCTTCTTCGACTCGACGTACCGACCTGTGCCCCTCGATCAAACGTTCATCGGAGTGAGCACGAACGCCAACTTGAAGGAAGCGCTTGGATTGAGTGCTGCTGCGCTCTCTACGGTGGCGGCAAGTGAGGAGGATCTAGCGAAGGAGAAGAAGGCGGCGGGCGCTGCCATGAATCGTCAACGCCAGATCCAGTTGATGATGAACAAGCTCACTCTAGCTCACTGCCTGAAGCAGGTCCAGCACAACGAGCAAGTGATGGTGTTCGTTCACTCGCGAAAGGAGACGGCAGCTACCATGCACAGTATTGTTGAGCTCGCGCGTGGCAACGAGGAGGAACCGGGCACGTTGGAGGCATTTTTGCCGCCGCTGGACCTGCAGATGCCCATTAGCTTGCAAGATCGTGTCCAAAAGAGCCGCAACAAAGAGCTCAAGGAGCTGCTGGGATACGGCATGGGCATCCACCACGCCGGTATGCTGCGCAGTGACCGAAATCTGACGGAGCAACTCTTTGAGATGGGCTACATCCGCGTGCTCTGCTGTACGGCAACGCTAGCTTGGGGAGTGAACTTGCCTGCACACTCTGTCCTTATCAAGGGCACCCAGGTGTACAACGCTGACAAGGGTGGCATGACCCAGTTGAGCATGCTCGACGTCATGCAGATCTTTGGTCGTGCTGGTCGTCCTCAGTACGACACAAGCGGTGATGCTGTGCTCGTGACGACTCAAGACCAGCTACCTCACTACTTGCGGCTGCTTACGACGGGCATCCCAATGGAATCGGCTCTGATCAAGGCGTTACCTGACCATCTGAATGCTGAGATTGTCTCCGGCACCGTGACCAACCTGGAGGAGGCGTGCACGTGGCTCAGCTACACGTATTTGTACGTGCGCATGCGGAAAAACCCACTAGCCTACGGCATGAAACTGGACGATGTGAATGAGGACCCGATGCTGATCGCTCGACGCAGACGGCTGCTTATGGATGCTGCGGAGAAGTTGGCAGCGTGTCGTATGATCAAGATTTTGCGCGAGAAGGTCCAGTTGGGATCCGACCAAGAAGGCAAGATTGCGTTCGCCGTGACGTCAATGGGACGTGTGGCTAGCCACTTCTACATCCAGCACACTTCAATCGAGACTTTCAACGATCTGCTGGACAGCAAGGCAGGCCAGAAGGAAGGCGATGAAGACGACCTCGACTGGGAGAAGGTGCTATTGGTGCTCTGCAGCAGCAATGAGTTTGAGCAGCTGAAGTCGCGTGAAGAAGAAATGCCGGAACTGGAGAAGCTCAAGCGTAGGTTCTGCCGCTACGACATTCTTGGCGGGGGTATGGACACTTACACGGGGAAGACGAACATCCTTCTGCAAAGTTTGATCGGCCGCGCCCGTGTGTCGACGTTCACGCTCATTTCCGACACGAACTATGTCGCCCAGAACGGCTCTCGTGTTTGCCGTGCGCTGTTTGAGATCTGCTTGAAGAAGAATAGCGCGCGCAAGGCCGAGAAGTTCCTGCAACTGGCCAAGTGTATCGATCAAAAGATGTGGTGGGACCAGAACGCCATGCTGCAACTTCCGAATGTCCCCCTCGATATCATCGGAGAGGTCGATCGCCGCCAAAATATGACCTTGTACGACGCAGTGGTGGACCCCGACGCCTTTAACTTGAGTGCCAAGGTGAAAAAGTGGGTCCAGAGCGTCCCGTTCATCGACATTGATAACGTGCAGACGCAACCGTTTGGTGGCAACATGATCAAGCTGACGTTTGATCTCTACCCACTGTTTCCTGAGTGGAAAGAAGGCGTCTTCCAGGGCAAGACGCTGGCTTCATGGCTCTGGGTGGAGGATGGCATCACGGGTTACATCTACCACTCGGAGTACTTCGTGCTCCACCAGAGCCGCTTTATGGGGTGGAAGGCAGGCACTCAGACGCTCGAAGTGGAATGCTACCTCCCGGTTTTTGTCTCTCAGACACAGAAGGATGCCAACTACGTGATTCGCATTTTGTCGGATCGTTTTGTCGGAATCGAGTCCTTCTACGAGGTGAGCTACACGCCAAGTGAAAGTTCTGCGGCTGAGACGAAGAAGCAGAAGGATGAGATGTACACGAAGCTGCTTCGACTTCACCCGCAGCCTCTGCAGTCTCTTGACGACCCAGTTTACCAGGCGCTGTATGTGGGCAAGTTCCAGTACTTCAACCCGATCCAGACTCAAGCATTCCATCAGCTTTATCACCAGAATGGCAACGTGCTGCTTTGCGCGCCGACTGGCAGTGGAAAAACAGTGTGTGCGGAGCTAGCAATGCTTCGGGTGTGGAAGCAGCAGAAGCTCAGTGGAAATGGTCAAGCTGATGCTGAAGGAACCTCTGACACGGCAGCAAGGCAGCCAGGCCGAAGCCGACGCACCTCCCACTCGCTGATTGTGTACATCGCGCCGATGAAAGCACTCGCTCGCGAGAAAGTGGCCGAGTGGAAAGCACGATTCGAGAACAACGCACACCTGCGCAAAAAGGTGGTCGAAGTGACTGGTGATACGCTTGTCAACGTGGAGTTCATCCTGAACAAGGCAGATATCGTGGTCACGACTCCGGAGAAATGGGATTTATTGACGCGAAGCAGCACCGTTGGTCGCGCTCTGATGTCTCAAATGGCGCTTGTAGTCGTGGACGAGGTTCACTTGGTCGGAGAGATGCCGCGCGGTGCCGTACTAGAAGTACTTATCAGCCGGTTGAGACGATTCAAGCGCTCAGGTCCACCCATCCGCGTAGTTGGTCTGTCTACAGCCCTTGCGAACGCAGGTGACGTGGGTCAATGGCTGGGCGGAATCGCTTCGAGCCACGCTAACAACCCTGAGGGTGGTCAAGTATACAACTTCCGCGCATCGGTGCGCCCCGTGCCCATGGATGTGCACATCCAAGGCTTCCCAGAGCGACATTACGTAGCGCGTATGGCTGCTATGAACAAGCCTACGTTTATGGCTATCAAGTCGCACTCTCCGGACAAACCGGTGCTCATTTTCGTGTCGTCCAAGGCTCAGACGAAGCTGACAGCGCTGGACTTGATCCAGTTCTGCGTTGCGTCTGACGAGGGTGGAGATGGGAGCAAGCGCTTCTTGAAGATGGATGAAGCCGTCATGGACTCCATCTGCCAGTCGAACCAGATCGTGGATGAAACGCTGAAGCACACGCTTTCTTTCGGCATCGGCCTTCACCACGCTGGCCTGGCGCGCAGAGATCGCGAGCTAGTGGAGAAGTTGTACAAGGATCGTCTCATCCAAGTTGTCATCTCAACGTCGACGCTGGCGTGGGGAGTGAATCTTCCGGCTCACCTTGTGGTGGTCAAGGGCACCGAGTACTTCCAAAACGGACGGTACCGCTCCTACCCGTTGAGCGACTTGTTGCAGATGATTGGTCGTGCTGGTCGACCGCTGCTGGATGACAAGGGCGTTGCGTGTGTGCTGGTAGAAGAGAGCAAGAAGAACATGACGCAGCGCTTCCTGTACGAGCCTCTGGCAGTCGAGTCGTGTCTTGGTGGAAATGCGGCGCCTCACATCTTGGCCAATCACTTGAATGCCGAGATTGCAGCAGGACTCGTTCACACTACCAAGGACGTCATGGACTACCTGAGTTGGAGCTTGCTGTTCCAGCGAGTGCTGAAGAACCCAAGCTTCTATGGAGTTGGCACAGACGTTGTGGCCGCAGTCTCTCCTCATGAGAAGCCTGGGAAGCAGAGCAAACAGGGCAAGCAGCAGAAGAAGCTCAGTAAGCACGACGAGCTGGAGACGTTCTTCCAGCAGCTCATTTCCACGACGATGCAGCAGCTAGAGACCAGCCAGTGCATCGCCACGTCTCAAGCCGGTGGCATGCCGTCCTTCGAGCCGACGTTTGCTGGAAAGCTCGCTGCTTCACTCTACGTGGATGTACGCACGGTATCCAGCATGCTGTCAGCTCTTGAGGTCGTGGCAAACAGGAAGAGCGAGGCAGATGCTCAGGCGAATACGCTGCGTCTGCTCTGCGTGATCTGCGAGTCGAGTATGGAGCTCCGGGACATCCCGCTGCGCCATAACGAGATCATGAGCAACCTCATCGCGGAACTTTGCGCGAAGGTGAAGTACTCTCCACTGAAGCACTTGTTTGCCAGCTCGCCCAAGCGTCAGAAGGCACTGCTGGAGACCCACGGAAGCGTGGTGAAGGCGCTGCTCGTGCTGCAAATGCACTTGATGGGCATCCGACTGCCGTCAAGCGACTTTGTTAATGATCTACGGACGCTGCTCGACCATTTGCCGCGTCTGCTGAGCGCTGCTATCGACCTGTGCGCTCACCTGAAGCTCACGGATCTCGTTTTCGCTGGTATTCGTCTGTCCCAAGCTGTTGTTCAGGGTCGGTGGCCTAATGAAGCGGGTGCTGATAGTGACGATGTGCTGGCTCAATTGCCGCATGCGTCACAGCCGGTCTTGAAGCTGTTGCGCGAGCAGTTCAAGGTTGAAACTATCGCCGATCTACAAGCAGCTTTGGAGGTGAAGGCCAAGAAGACGCAGGTCATGGAGCGTCTGCAGAGCCAGCAGACACAGCAACAGCGCGGCCGTCCTAGCGGTCTTACAAAGCACAAGATCAACGAACTTCTTCGCGTGGCCGAGGGAATCCCGCAGCTCCGCGTGAACGTTCAAGTGAAGAAGAATCAAGAGCAGCAAGTGGTTGACGTGGAATTGACGGGCTTGAACGACCAAGGCGGAAGGAACTTGGCCTTCACCTCGCGACTCCAGAAGCCGAAGCCGTACGGGTTCTACGTCCTCTTGACAACCAAGAGAGAGGGTGCTCGAGACGAACTCGTCCATGTGAAGCACGTTGCGTGGAAGCACAAGGTTCACGTGTCACTTTCGCTGCCAACGCCGCTCTCGCAGGGTGTCAACTACGAGGTGCACGTGCTCTCCGACACGATTGCTGGTATCGACAGCTCTCATATCGTGCAGGCGTGAAGGCTGCCGCGAGTACGATGAAGTTGTTTCGACAGCAAGGTATAGACAGGTACCAAGACGGCACGACCAGGTAAATGCAAACACGAATCGCTGCAACTTAGCATGGAGGGTATGGAGATATCTACTTGTTGTGCTGTGTAGCGCTAGCTGGAGAGGGACTTTGGCTATTTGACCTTGCTAATGGGGCCCGTGTGGGGATTGTAGATCGGCTGAGCTGTTGCTGGTGTAGATACGCTGTCGCGCGTGTTGGAGAGGCTGCGCTGATAAACGTTGAAGGCGTTGTGCTTTGCAGGCCCCTCGATGAAGGCGACCAGCTCGTCGCTCATGTAGTACTGCTCGGAGGTTTTGTTGACGGAGCAGTCTTCGCAGAAGCAGAGCAAGATGGTGTCGATGCCGGTGCCGTAGACGTCCAGGAAGAACGAGGCTGTCGCGTAGCTCAGCACGCCAGTGAGCAGCATGGGGAAAATGGGACTGCTCACGTTGGCGAGGTCGCCCATAAAGAAGCTGGGGAGGTGCGTCGGAGGGTACCGGATGAAGACGAACATGAAGAGCATGCAGAAGCCCGTGATGAAGATTTTGCCGAGAATCATGAGGAAGCGCGCGATGATACTGACGGTGGCGACTCGAGCGGCATTGGCCAGCAGCAGCGAGAACGAGTCCTTCATGGACGGGCAGAAGCTCCGGCCTTTCATGGCCATGACGATGAAGGCGTTCTTGTTGAGGAACTTGAGGCACTTCTCGAAGCACCAGAGGAAGCACTTGAAGCACACCATGGCCACTTTGACGACGGCGTTGCCCTGCTTGGCAGCGCGCATCTTCTGGTCGACGTACTCGAGCGCAATGCGCACGAACTGCACGATGGCGATGATGAGACTGCCGAAGGCCACCGACCCGAAGTGATAGCGAATGGTCCGCCACACCGAGCGCAGCACGGGTCGTGCAGGCACCTGACGCTTGTCCAGGGTCCAGTAGTACTCGCAGAAAGCGCCGGCGATGGTGGCGTACGCTGCAGCTTGGATGAATTGACTTGTCCAGAGCAACCCGAAGAGGTGGTATATCATCAGGTAGTGCATGGTGTCGTCATCCTGCATCTGCACGGGAACAACAGACCCAACGTTGGTACCCGTGGCCCCGGACGCTGTGCTTGCCACGTCGTTGAGTGAAACCTTGCCGGACGTCGCGATGTACGCGGCCGCCACTAACCAGTAGGCCACAAGCCCAACTACGAAGAACGTTGGCACGATCGGGTAGAGCGTCAGCATGGGCATGGACTGCAGCGCCTTGGAAGCTTCCCGGATGATGCCGATGGCGATGCGGATGCGGCCACACATGAAGACCAACAGGAGAAGCAGCAGCACGTCGATCGCAGTGAGGACGTAGCAGGCGATGGCCCAATAGCGAGCCTGGTCCTCTGCTGCAGTGATGCCTGCCGAAGTGATGTACGTCGTGGTTGCGGCGGTGACAGCTTGTGCGTTCGCAGACGACACGCCCATTCCAGTCAAGGTGCTCTGCATACTCGTGCTGTCGATCAAGTTGCCTTCGTACGCACAGAAGATGGTGACGACGATCTGCATGGCCACCACGAGCACGATCACGAGCCACACGAAGAGTCCGGCGCAGTAGCGCAGCAGGACGAGCCAAAACATGCCAAGGACCAACGCGAAGAGCCCACCGCAGATCAAAATGGGGAAGGCAGCCTTCTGCAAGTCGCCCAGCCAACGCGCCACCATGTACCATTTGCGACTGAGCATTTTGGTGACGGGGTCCTCGGTGGTGGAGCCAATCTGGCGCTCCTGACGCGTCGACTCCAAGCTCGTGCAATTCGCTCGCAGCTCGGTGACCATTTCGGCGCAAGTCTTGTCGCCGCAGTTTCGGAAGGGGTTCTTGGTTTCGTCGGTACCGCATGTCAAGGGCGTGCCAACCTGGTAGTTCTTCGTCTCGTCGTCTGTGCAGTCGTCGATGCACCGAGCGCTCTCGGTGACCTCGATCTTGGTCAGCTCCACGCAGCGATACAAGACGTTGCTGGAGTTTGTCATGAGCTTCCAGGGCGATCCCGCCCTGTCGTACTCCATGGAGGAGCCGGCACTTGTGTCGTCTTCGTTCACGGGGTCCTTGTGCATCTCGTAGTCGAGGTACGCGTGGACGTACAGGGCATTGGTCGAGTCGGTGAGCAACGGGCAGGACGCGACGCACACGCCGAACAACTTGCGGAGCGTTGAGGGACTCGCTAGCTGTTTGGCACTGAGACCGGACGCAGTCAAGGCCATGAGGTCTTCCGACAGACGCGGGTAGATCATGTACTTGTACTCGGTCAAGTCGTAGGCCGGCACGTGGTCGGTCTTGTCCGCTTTGGCGCCGCAGGTTCGCCCCATCCAGTCCGTGCCGTAGATGAGTCGCTGCGGCTTGCCGTGCTGGTACCCGACTCCGGCGATGATGATCATGCCGACCCAGAAGACGACGAAGAAGAGCAGACACAGCACGTCCGTGCACTTGCGGTTGTTGGGCTTGAATGGGTTCGTGCTGGCCAACTCGCTGGTGGGACGAGTGGCCTTACGCGTCGGGTCCTCCTGCACCTCATCACCGTCGTCTTTGCGCGTGCTCCCGCGATTCCCCATGACCTGCACTTGGAACTTGTAGTTGGCACCGTGACTTGCCTGCTCTGTTGGAAACACGACAATGCTATCAATGCTGGGTCTTGTGCCGCATACATTTTCCCATTGATGAGCGCACGAGCGCATGAAAACGACCAGGACAAGACATCATCGCATATACCAACTCGATCGTTACGAAACCTCATCAAAATGTAGCCATCTCAAGTTGAAGCTGTAATTCGTCGCTTAAAACGATGCTTCAAATTCTCCAACCCCTATAATAATTCCTCACATAAAACGGAGTGACGAGAGAAATGGCCGAGCAGCAGGAGCTGTACCACGAGCACCAGCAGCTCTACCGCTGCGGGCTGCACGCGCTCAACAACGTGCTGCAAGGTAACGTACGCTTTGATGCCAACTTTGATGATAAAAGCATACTATAACAGCTAAAACGTCGCATTATTCAGGCCCCGTGTTCAGTAAAACCACGCTGGACAAGGCGTGTGAGGAGCTGGCGACCAGAGCGGACCCGGACGCTGGCAATGGGCTCATGAACTGGGCCTGGAACCCTCACAGATCCCCATTGGGACTGGGCAATTACGACGTCAATGCACTGACACTTGCCCTGCAGCAAAAAGGTGGAGCGCTAAAACTTAGGCAGATACAAAGTTTTTATTTATAGCGGAGACTGTGGTCTGAACATTTTTTTTCTTAGGATATGTGATGCAGTGGCTGGACAAGCGAGTTCCTGTGGATGGCGAGCTGGTGAAGCTGGACGAGACCGAGGGAGTGCTGTGCAACGTGGTGATGACCACGATGTTGAGCAGTTTGTGGCTGCAGAGACACTGGTTCGCCATTCGAAAAGTTGGCGGCGTTTGCTACAACTTGGACTCCAAGTTGCCAGCCCCAGTGGTGCGTCGAGTCTGACGACCTGAATGCGGCTTCGGGTTTCTAACAGAGCTTCGGTTTTCTTTTATTTACAGCCGTTTGAGAGTGAGAGTGAGTGCTACAAGTTTTTGCAGGAACTTGTGAACACTGGCGAGTGTGAGCTGTTCCTAATCACGAAGGAAGTCAAGTCGGAAGCTGTCGAAGAAACACTGCATACTAAGTGAAAGTGCTGTAGGGTCTGGCCCTTGCTTGATTCATGGCATCGTCAATAAGAGGCAAGACGACAACAATTTCGAGCTAACAGCATTTTTGTTTCACCCAACTTCTCAACTTTTGGTTTCTTGTGAGTGTGCGACCCCTACGTAGATCGATCTGCTGTTCACACACTAATTGGAGGTAGGAGCCACGTGATGAGCTGGCTCCAGTAGCTCGGATCGGTCACTTCTTGGCGGTGGCGCAACAGACCCGCGATGTCGTCCCAGTGGAAGTTGTCGCCGTTGCGGAGAACGATGCCGTCCGGATTCATCACAACCGTGTGCGGGACGCTCTGCAGCCCGTAGGGTCCGGGGACCTCGGCGTCGGCCAGACCAAAGTGCATCACGGTGGGTTTCTCCCCGTCGCCGTAGAATCGACGCACGCGCGGCTTCTTGACGCCCTTGATCTCGACGATCGTATCCAGAAACGCGAGCGTGTCGCCAACGTTTTGGTCCAGGTTCACGAGCACGAAGTTGATGAGCTTGTGGTGGTTGTCCTTGCTGAAAATCTCCATGAGCTCCACCTCTTGCTCGCACGCCTTGCTCCACGTGGCGTAGAACGTCAGAATCGTGTACTTGCCCGCGTTGGCTGCGATCAGGTCCATCAACTGCTTCCGCTCGCCGGTCTCCAGATCAACAAGCGTCATGTCCGCCGCCGGCTCGTTGAGCGCGCACGACATGGTGGCGGATTCTTTGGTTTTGCACGGATCGGAAGCTGGACGAAATGTCTGGAGAGACGCACCGAGTCGTTTCGCTGCGTCGGGTTATGACTGTCATTGCAATTTTGGCACAGGTCAGGGGTCCTGCTGCTTGTGTGGTATCTCGTTTGACTGTCGACTCGCACACGAGTTGGCAACGAGGTGCATGAAGCACCCAGCACGACTTCAAGGACGGAACGACATTTTTTTGGTATATATTTTTTGTTTTGCTTTGGTGTTTTGCTTTGGTGTTTTGCTTTGGTGTTTTGCTTGTACATGGGGCTGTACCCCAGCGCGCTGGATGGTATTTTTACTAAGTACTTAAGTAATGTAGTACAGTACAGGATTTCAAAATACCAATGCACCAGAAACATTTTATTGACCTTCACTTCCCCACTCGCACCTCGTGTGTTCAACAATGCATAATAGCCGCGAGAGTATCTGTGTATACTTCTCCTCGGCAAGGTTTCCTTCACATCAGCAAGCCCCTCGGGCTTTAAAAGCTCTCGCGTACATGTGTACTGGGGCAAGTTGCTGCTACCGGTAGCAACACACCCAGGATGTGCTGTTTGCACCCCGCCTCAAGCAGAAGACCGTCGTGTTTGAAGATTGCTACAGTCGTCAAATTGAACGGTGGAGCCAGCAAATCGGCTGGCTAGCGAAAGCAGAAGATAAATGGCAGCCCTCGATGACAAACTACACGTAAATGCCGTTGGTGCAATCATATCCGTCCGTGTGGAGCATTTGCGTGGTGATGAGTCAAGACGTAAGCTGAGCTAACAAATACACCCCAATCTCGCTACAAGATCGCAGCTGCAGTGACAGAAGCACACGCCTGCCCAAGCAGTGTTTGAAACACAGCCAAACTTAAGGCTCGCTTCCATTCTATCCTAGCCGGAAGCACAGGTACAATCGTCAACGGGCTCTCTTCCGTTCTATCTTACATGTACCGTATCACTAGAAAGCGCAAATACGTTCAACGATTGTGGTCGACGTCCGCTCACAAGATGGGTATTGCATAATATACACATGTTATTATTATGTGCTCACATTTGAAATGGCCAACACGACGATGCAACAGCCATGTAGCACGAAGAACCGAGCATGTAGACTGCGCCGTCATCAAGCACCAACAGGAGCATTGTTATCCAAGGGTCGAGTACTGTATTCGCAGTGCTACGGCAGCACCAAGGCACTTGTACTGAAACTCACTTTTTGTTTTTCTTCTCACAGCTCAAGTCGACTCGACGGACAATGCAGTTCTTCGCTCCACTCGTGATTCTCGCTACCCTCGCCTCGGGCGCACTGGCCGGAGCCGGAGGCGGGGTCAAGTGTAGCGGACCGAACGCGCGTGTTCGGCCTCCTACTGGTGCTATTGTCGTTGATGCCACTGGCAAGCACCCCCGAAGCTACAAGACCGTATCTGAGGGCGTGGCAAATATTCCCAACACGACGGCGGAACACACTCTCTTCGTGTTCCCGGGCGTCTACCAGGAGCAAGTCGTGGTCCCGAGATTTAACGGCCCGGTCGTGCTGCAGGGCTACACGTGCAACACGCAGTCCTACACTCACAACCAGGTGACCATCACGCACAAAATGGCGCAGGCGGATCTTCCGGCCAACGCGACGGGTTCGCGCAACCAACTGGTTAGCACCATGCTCTTTAAGTCGAAGAATGGTACCCGAGTGTACAACCTCAACGTCGCCAACCCCGAGCCAAAGATCAAGAACCTCGGCCAGGCGATCGCCGTTTACGTCGACGGCCCCAAGCACGGCTTCTATGGTTGCAACATGACGGGATACCAGGTGCAACATGACGTTTGCTTTGGGACGGCCTCACTTCTTGCTAACTTTTTTTTTATTTTTTTAAATTATTTTTTAGGACACGCTGTGTGCAAACAAGGGTCCTCAGCTGTATGCCAAATCGTATATCAACGGCGCCGTTGACTTCATCTTTGGCCTCCTGTCGAAGTCCTGGTTCGAGTCCTGCGATATCGAGTCCATCGGCAACGGCTCCATCACCGCTAACGGCAACGGCAACAGCTCGAACCTGTCCGAGTATGTCATTAACAACGCCCGCGTGTTCGGTCACTTCAACAAATCGTCCGCTTACCTTGGCCGTCCGTGGTACCCGTACGCTCGCGTCGTCTTCCAGAACAGCGAGCTCGGCGACGTTGTCAACCCGAAGGGATGGGACCAGTGGAACAAGGACAACAACACGGCCAACGTGTACTTCAAGGAGTTCAACAACCGCGGTCCCGGCGCAGCTAGCGATAAGCGTGTGTCCTTCAGCGGGAAGCTGGACGCTGCTGTGCCTATTACGGACATTCTGGGCGACGACTACAAGTCTCAGTGGTATGTCGACACCAAGTTCTTGTAGAACCCTTGAGTTATCTCGGCTCCTAGAATTGTTTTATCCGAGCCGTGATACGCATTCATATGTCTTAACATTTCAATGTCCGCAGCTTTGTCTGCAATTCGTTCACTAGCGACACAATATTTTACTTAGTGCCGGCATTTCAACTAGTACTACTGCACATGTAGTAGTTGCGAAGTTAGAACTTCTAGTTGTTATCATACCATCTCTAACAAGAATTTGAACAAATTCATACAAGTTCCGAAAAATTTCACCTGTCCAGTTCACTTGGCCCTTCATCCACTTTTGCTGCAACGTGTTGCAGCTACTCAATACGTAAGCATTCTACTAATAACGCTTCATTGTTGTTTGTCAACCCAGTTTTTTTTCCTTTCGCAAGCTCGCCCCCCAAAAAGTGACTACCAGGTATGCACTCAAAGCCTTGTCACGGAAGCTGAAGTGAGCATGTATTAATATACTTTTGCTGCAAGTTTTCAGGGTTGCACGAAGGGTGGAAGTGAACATGCCAGCACTGTATGTGTGCCATACATGCATAGACTGGTGCATCCACAGTTATGTGCACCACACCTCAAATTGGTGCTTTTATATGGATTTGTCTCGTTTGGCAATGTACTTGTCCACCTGGTATAGTGAACTGAACATTATTGTGGCTTTCACTAATTCTACCGTGATAATTCTGGCGTAATTCTAATTCCATATCTGTCTTAATTATGTCTTGGGTTAGATAATTCTATTGTTAATTCAAGGTTGCTCAAACGTTGGCGAATTAAGGTGGCGATGGTGAAGATGAGTTAAGGCGGAGTAAGCTAATCCAGCCCGAGTTAGAGTGAAACAGGGCGATTGGCGGGGTCGCTGCCCGCCATTCTGTGTTTATCCCGTCGATTAGCGTGGCAAAGGCCGATCGCGGGTATTAGGGGAAGCGCTCATAATCATAGGCAGAATTAGTATTAAATAAAGGTTGGTCGTGCTTAAATGGTTCTCATTCCGCCTGAATTAACAGTTCACCCGCCAAAATTGGTGAAAGGCACAATAACTCGACTATTGACAAGGTACTTGTCCGGCACGGATAGGGTATCAATTTGGAATCGTGAGACCTGGGGGATAAATGTGGGCAAAACACCTTGGTTTAACATGGGATTGAGATAAGGACGAAGAGTCGTCCGTCTCTTCAGGCTTGTCGGTTACGACCGTCTGGTCGCTAAAGAGAGTTCGATTTTTAGCTCCACACTAACTTAGTGAGTGCCTTAGTGTCTAAGGGCCCGACGCCTCAGAAAAGGTTTAAAACTGCACTTTTATTTGGCTTGTAGCAGGAGTAGGTGGGCTTAAGACCCCTTGTTGGGGGCAAAATATGTCTTAATAAGTAGCAAAACCTGCATGTTATTATAATTGGTTAAAAAGGGTACATACGTAATTACGCATCGGCCGCATTAATTACGAATCCCCGACGAGGCAGCAAGCTTCGAGCGCCATTGCGAGCTTGGATCAGCAGCTGCAAGGCGGGGCTCCTGCAGACATGTGCCGGAGGCTTCTGCAGACGTGGCCGACGGGATCTAGTGGCATTGACTGTGATGGCGTTCGGCGTGGTGGTAGTGGCGGCGCCGGCGTGACGTGGTGGTGTTGGTGCATGCGGGATTGCGGGTACAATTGCGCCATTGCGAGCTCGATGAAACTGCTGAGCATTTCCCGAGATGGCATACCCTTGCAGCTGGCTTACGCAATGACTGTGCACAAGGTGCAATACCTGACGTGTCCAATGATTGTTTTTCACTCGAATGCTATTCCTAGTTCTTCTTTTGCATATGTTGCAGTCTCTCGTGTACGATGTCGCGGCGACATAGTACTCACTTCACCCTTAACGCTAACTAAACTATCAGCCTCGACAGCAATATGCAATGCATTTCCTTCATCCACTTTTGCTGCAACGTGTTGCAGCTACTCAATACGTAAGCATTCTACTAATAACGCTTCATTGTTGTCTGTCAAACATGGCGACCTTGTCACGGAAGCTGAAGTGAGCATGTATACTTTTGCTGCAAGTTTTCAGGGTTGCACGAAGGGTGGAAGTGAACATGTAGCTGGTCTCAAGCGGATTCACGCACAAACAGAAATTATATTTACAAGCCACGATGTTTCACTTGCCGATCAACGCTGTGGTGGCCAGCACTAACGCATCGAAGGTCGGCTAGCATTCATGCGCCAATAACGCGGGTGGGTGAGTGAGCACCTTTGAGCTGCTGTAGCCAAAACCGCGGCGATCACTCGCTGCTGCATCTATCTTCCCCGTCGCTCAACTCCTCCAAAGTCAGCGGTGGCGAAGATTCCATCTCGACGTTCTCCTCTGCCAGATTCGCCAGAGGCAACGGACCGAACGACACCGAGCGGCGACGACTGTCCTTGACCGACGAGCTAGCCTGCGAGTCGCTCTCGAAGGACCAGGCACTCACGCTCGAGAGCTCGCCGACCTCGTCCTTGTCGTCTTCGACCGGGCGCTCCTCGTCCTCCTGCGCCACTCGCAGCTTCGGGTAGTCGCCGTCCTGCTGCGCCATCTCGACGTCGTCGTTGTCCACGAAGTCCGAGAGGTCGTAGTCGCTCTCGCCGGCGCTGCTGTACTGGGCGTCGGCGTCCTCGTCCTCGTCGTCCACGTAGCCCTCCTCCTCGTAGCCGAGCTCGGAGGCCGACAGGAACGTGGTCTTGGCGCACGTGGCCACCATGGACTGGATGAGGTTGTGCTTGCAGTTGAAGACCAGCGTGGCCTCGTCGGCCGCGCCCTTCTGCTGCTGCAGCGCCTTGTGCGCGCGCAC
>JAHQIV010000504.1:0-19907 GCA_030463285.1 Phytophthora europaea
GCCCGCGCGATCGCGGGCGAGGCCGGCGTGCCGTTCTTCTACTCGTCGGGATCCGAGTTCGAGGAGATGTACGTCGGCGTCGGTGCGCGCCGTGTGCGCGACCTGTTTGAGTCGGCCAAGCGGAAGGCGCCGTGCATCATCTTCATTGACGAGATCGACGCTATCGGCGGCACGCGCAAGCTCAAGGAGCAGCAGGCCATGAAGATGACACTGAACCAGCTGCTGGTCGAGATGGACGGTTTCGATCAGAACAAGGGCATCATCGTCATCGGCGCGACGAACTTCCCCGACGTGCTGGACAACGCGTTGATCCGACCGGGCCGTTTTGACCGTCACGTGACGGTGGATCTGCCTGATGTGGCTGGGCGCAAGGAGATCCTCGAGTTCTACGCTGGCAAGATCCCTCTCTGTGAGGATGTGGACCTGGACGTGCTGGCTCGCGCTACCCCCGGAATGTCGGGTGCAGAGCTGTCCAACTTGGTGAACGAGGCCGCGCTCCGTGCATCGATGAAGAGCGCGGACGTGGTTGACATGGACGCGTTCGAGTATGCCAAGGACAAGATCTTGATGGGAGCAGAGCGCAAGTCGGCGCTGATCACACCCGAGTCGGCTAAGCTAACTGCTTACCACGAGGGCGGCCATGCGCTGGTGGCAATCAACACCCCGGGAGCACACCCCGTGTACAAGGCTACCATCATGCCTCGCGGTCAGGCGCTGGGTATGGTATCACAACTGCCGGAGGGTGATCAGACGTCCATTTCGCGTAAGCAACTTCTGGCGCGGCTGGATGTGTGCATGGGCGGTCGAGTGGCTGAGGAGCTGACGTTCGGTGAGGACGAGATCACGGGAGGCGCGTCGTCCGACATTCAGCAAGCTACCAACGTTGCTCGCACAATGGTTACAAAGTACGGCATGAGCGAGGACGTGGGGTTGGTATTCCACGACCTGCGCGGCAACGACACGAGCGCTACCACCCGCAAGACCATCGACGACGAAGTGAAGAAGCTTTGCGACGCGTCGTACAAGCGCGCGAAGGACATCCTTGTGAGCAAGCACGCGGATTTGGAGAAGTTGGCCCAAGCACTGCTAGAGTATGAGACGCTGTCGGGTGCCGAAATCGACAAGATCCTCAAGGGCGAGCCCCTCGACCGCAAGCCTATCAAATAAGTACCATACAGGGCGACACCAAGTGCAGCTGCACCAGAGCAAGGCCGAAGGGAGGTGTACAGAAAGAGAGAGGTGGGTAGGGCGTATGGGAGTCTTCTCCGCTTGTGTCACTTGTCATGACCAGCGACTCGGCGGCAACTGTATGACAACAGAAAATGAAGGTATCGCAATGTCACTTTGTGCTGTGTTCTCTTCCAACTAACCCCCACGGAGCTTTAGTGTGTTAGCAGATCAGTGAGACGGAGAAGGAGACCCCAGTCCCCGAAAAAGAAGAGCTGTCTTAATGTTGTCTGTCTAGCGTCCGAGGTACCAAGAATAGCGGCTGTGCAGTGCAGAGCAGATCGCAAAGTCTTCTGCGTCTCGGTGGTGTTTACCACTTTGCTAGCCATGGAGGCGGCAGGCGGCAACGGGACGCGTCTGGCGTGGCGCACCACGCCCGATTTGCTGCTGAACGACGAATCGCTGGTGGATGTCATCATTAGTCTGCGTGCTCAGGTCAAGGCGCTCGAGAAGAATGAGCTGCTGAGTGGAGCTGCTCTGCCCTCGTGGCTGATCAAAGCTCTGGCTGAAGTGGCCAGCAACGTGGATGCCGTAGTCGAGTGCCAAACATTGCGGGATCAGGTGGCATCGTTGCAGAAGGAGGTGCTGGATTTGCGCCATGAAATGCTGCTCAACGCGTCCAGCTCGGGTAACAGCTCTTCCTCCACGGCATTCAATCCAACACCGCACCATCGGCAGTCAATTGGTCGGCAACGGGGTCAGGCAGCACCAGCAACTCCGGCGGCCCGCCCGTTAATGACGATGCCGTCCTCCAAGGATATGTCCGACGATTTCGCTGCCGCCGGAGAGACGGCGGCCTTGGTGCAGCCCGCAGGCGAGAGCGTGAGGCCGGTCACAAATGGTGTATCGGCTCAATACGTGGAGACCGTGGTCAAGCCTCTGTGGGACTTCGTGCATCGACAAACAAACGATTTCTCATCGCTGAAGCAAGCTTTCCAGGAGGCCAAGGACACCGTCACGCGGCTGCAGTCTGAAATCAAGCGTCGTGACGCCGTCATCAAAGCTCGCAACGAGAAGCACGAAGGCGTAGTGCAAACTCAGATGGATAAGCTTAACGAGAACCTGCGCGCCTGCGTGACCCGGAACGACCTCATCAATGCAGAGCAAAGGATCGGACAGCAGATGAAGATCGACCGCCAGCGCATGCTAGATGAGGTGGACGCGAGATCGAACAAAATCTCGGAAGACATGCTCGCCTCGCGCTCAGACCAGGAGGACATCAACAGCTCGAATGCCGAAATGATGGAGCTGCTGGCCAGAAAGCAAGGCCGCACCGAAGAGATCATCATGGACTACGGCAGGAAACAAGACGATATCGAAGAGCGGCTTGAAGGTGTCAAGACGTCGCTGATGGAGACCACCACGAACTTAGAAGTGAACACGTCTGCGGTGACTGCGCTGGAAGAGAAGGCGACAGGCTTCGAGGAGACGCAAAAGCTTGTCACGCACCTCTCTGTTGAGATGGCCAAGGCGTTTAAGGCCCACGAAGAATTGAAGACGTACATGGAGAATCGCATGGTCGAGAAGATAACCGAGAGCGTGGCGATAGTGCGCGCCGAAGTCGTCGCAGTCCAGACTGTAGTAAATGACTTGGTGAGCCTGAACCTTGACGGCGAGATCAAAGCGGTGGCGTCAAAGCTCGAGATGGTCGCCCTCACGGCCACTGACAGTGTGCGGAAGATTGCGGCGATCCAGAAGCAGACAATCGCAACCGACGACCACAACAAGATGCAGTTCTCTCAGGCGTTCGACTCGATCGACCGCATCCAGCAGAGCTTGAGCAATCTCTCCGAGGAGAGCATTCATCTGTCCTACACCTTGCAGCGCACAATCGACAATGCTGAGAAGCTGACGAACGAGGTGAACAACTACAAGGACGTGACGGACCGCTCCCTCAATGGCTTGCAGACCGCAACTCTCAACCTTCGATCCGACCATGAAAAGCTCACTCAAACCATGGACAATGAGCTGGCGATGGTGAAGAACCAGCTCTTCCACTTTGAAGAGGTAACGTCGGCGCACAAGCGAGAAATCGAAGAGACTCAGCGTGAGGTGGACAGGAACTTCAAGACCCAATACCACGAGAACCAAGCGATCAACTCCTCCTTGGACAGCCTGCACGTCGCCAAGGAGGAGATGATGGCACGGCAGGACTCTGCAGAGACCCAGATGATGGCTCTCCAAGCTGAAAATCGCGCGGAGATTCAAGCCGCGACGGTCAAGCTGGTGGCGATTGTGGATAAAGAGTCCGACCGCGTGGAGGCATTGTACGCCTCGTTCCAGCAGAAGCAAGAGCACTTTGCGGATGTGGTGGCTCGCTCTTCGATCCGCAACATGGACCTCGCCGACATGAACCGCGAGATCGACCGCGTTTGCGAGAACTTTGTGTCCGAGTGCTGGAAGTTCGAGACGTCCGCGAGGTCCAGCAGCAAGCACAGCGCTCGTCCGCCGGACAACAACGCCGGGGGCAGGAAGCTGTTCAACGAGCGACAACAGCAGCTGCTGGTGCGCGACTGCCAATTCATCGCGGACCTGATGGTGGCTCGGGCCGAGTACGAGATCCTCCAGACCGGCTGCAACAAGGAAGTACGCAACCAGCACACGATGGACGAGGACATGCTGGACCAGCAGACGAGCGTCATGGAGAAGATCCGCGTCAAGATCCACACCAAGATCATGAACAACAAGAACATCGGCGAGCAGTTCGACAAGAGCACGCTGGATCGACGCGAGCTGTACATGGACACGATCAACAACATGATGGTCGCCAGCATGAAGCGCCGCACTCTGATGGGGGACAGTCGACACCGGATCAACGGCCACGACGACACGGTATCAACCGGAGGCGAGTTCCTGGAGACGACGCGGCTCGTGGGTCTTTCCTCGGCTAGCAAGGCGTCTCGACGGAAAACAGGCCGCGACTCCATGTCCGTCACGGCAGCGGGACTCCCAGAGGAGGCTCCGATGTCTCGCTCGGCATTCACGCCAGGCTCCAGCTACGTTCTCCGAGCAGGGTTCCGACTACCGAAGGCGTCGACGCCGAGCTCGCCCATGACATCGTTCCGCAAGGACTCGTTGACGACTCCGCTGAGCTCCAGGTCCTCGTTCGAGATCAACAACGACACTGCAGGGGGGACGGTACTGCTGTCCTCCCCATCCGAGAGCAGTCGGATCAAGTCGCCCGAAACACCGGCCGAAAACCTGCAAGGCTGGGCCACGGACGAAGCCAAGGACGAAGGCAGCATGGCCAAATCGTACTCGTTGCCAGCGTTGAAGCAACAATAGAGCGAGCAAAGGACTTGATGCCTGCCACGCTGGACTTGGGACTTTTGATGAGCACATTGAACAGTCACTGTCGTTTTAGTTTTTAGGTTGCGCTGGTTGCGAGGAAGACAGGGCGTCCATTCAGGAGCAGAGGTCACCGTGTTGGGCTGGGATCGCAGTGCTCGGGTGCGGGAGGATGCCAACTGGGAACAAGGTACGTGTCTGACATAGCGTTTTTGGCTTGGAGAGGTTCGACGGTCTCACTTGGCTGCTGTGTAGAATGGGAATGACGTTCGTCTGGCGCCGTCAACGAGTCCGTCGAAAGAGGCAGCGAGGGTGCCAGTGGGGATCGTCAACTTCGAGCCTACAGTAGCCCCTGCCGGTTCACCCAACTCGCCTACACGGAAACCTGTCATCAAGGACTCGTCTCGCATCAGCTCGCCCGCCTCGTTCGTGCAGCTGTCTACAGGGTTTTCAGTCGGCGGAGGCCACGTGATTGCTGCGGTGGACCCTGCTGAACGAGAGGACGGAGAAGTCGAGCCCAAAGTGTTTGTGCCGTACGAACGAGTACCGGATCTACCCCCGCGAAAGGTGGAGGTGGAACGGAAGAAGCGACTGTATGAAGCTGTTGATGTCGGTGCAATGCTCAAGGAGCGGATGGCCGAGTTCTACAGCTCGCCGGTGTACCAGAAAGTCGAAATGGACAACAGCGGCGCCGCGAAGACGATCGTCGACAACTTAGACCTCCACTTGTTCGACGACGAGAGCTACGAGATTCACGACCCAGAGGACTGGATCCGGTTAGGTCGCAAGCGCAACGGGAGCGCTCGTATTCCAGTTACCGCAGCTTACTACAACGTTCGAGGCGGCGTTAACGCTTGGTGCGAGGCGTACGTAGTAGGGTACAGGGCTGACACGCAACTCTTCTCGGTGGAGTTCCAGCGCAATGGCAAGACGGAGACCAAAGAGTGCAGACGTCTGGACGTGTGCTTCAAGGCTGAAGACCCCAACAACTTTGCAGATCGGTATCTAGCGGCGCAACTAGCTCGAGTCCAGGCACAGAATCTCGTCCGGAAGAATTTCTACATCGATTGCATGCCGTTGGAGGAGCTCCACAAGCTCGGAAATGCGAGTCTAGGAAAGATTGTGCGACTAGCGACGGCGGTTTTCCACGGGAAGAGTCTTCGCATCCCAGACACGACACGCATCGTCCACGAAATCCAGCTCAACTACTTGCGAACCATGAGCAGGATCGTATTCGAGTCGCACCAGAACATGGGACGGAATCCAGACATCTTTCGTGGATTTCTGTCCAAAGAGGAGGAAATCCCAGCCGAACCGTGCTCAAGGGTGGTGGTCCCTTTCCCGAACCAGTCCAAGAGGACAGTCGCTCCGCCTGTCGACTACGCGGACCAATTCATCGGATTCTCGTTCCAGACATTCCTGACATCACCTGAAGCTCTCTCAGCTCTCATCAAAGTCAACGAAGAGTGCTGTCGGATTTTACAACTGGAGCTCTTCAGTGTGAAACCAGGTCGCAGTGTCAAGCTCGAAGAGTTCCAACAGCGACAACAGGCGCTCGAACGCGCCGTACTCAAGACGATTACTGAAGAATGGCCGGTCAAAGTTGCGTCGATCATCAAAGTGTCGCTGGGTAATGTGGGCAAAGGCTGGTACTACTTGCAGGAGACTCGCCAAGACACGTACGAGTTCAGTAAGCTCCGGTCGCTGCTTCGACGAGTGAATTTCTCCATGAAGGACACCCTTCGCTATCTCACGGACCATTCGCTGCACCTGTTCCACGACTTCATCCAGAACGCCACGATTGGAGACGTACACATTGTGGATGCCAAGACCGCGTTCCTAGGCTACCTAGACTTGAACCGCAACCAGCTCGGGGACATCAAGTGGCAGCACATGTGCTTGGAGAGGCAGCTTCTGTCCCCTACGTCGTTGTTTACCGTGAACTTGAGCGTTTCGACGGAGCTGTACGTGATAAATCAACGCGAAGTTGACGCCGCCGCCCAGAGAGTAGCGAGTTGGCGACCGAAAGACCCGGACGACACATCGGAGGAAAACCCGCACCGTCTCATCGAGCCGAAGCTGGGCAACGTCTTCTCCTTCAGCACCAATATCGCGACGTTCAAGACCGCTGTGCTTGATATCTTCATGAAGATGCTCGACAATCTCAAGAACATCAAGCAGGTGGAGCAAATGGTCATGAGCAAACTCTTCTGGAGTAGCATGCCGTGTCTCTCGTGTGTCAGTGCGAATGAAGACTGGGTCATCGCGCTACGTGAGAGTATCGACGCGCTTATGGATAAAGCGGCCGCCCCCTTACGAGCGTATCTGCAGCGCTACGAGATGTACGTCGTCTTCATCAACGTGAAAGAGGAGGAATATCTCGCTGAATTTCAAGCTCAACAGCCTCCCAACCTCTCGATGATTCAGGAAGCGATCAAGAAGCACTACCAGGAGGCAAACACAGTAGAGGATCTCATCCCTACGACAAATGTCGAGCTGGGGATGTACTCGGTCAACTGCTTGAGCATCCGCACGCTGTTAGCTGAGAAACATCGGCGTCTAGCTAAGAAGCTGCTGGACTTGCAACTGAAAAACTCGACGGGGCTGGCGAAGGAGCTGCTGGAGAAGTTCGAGATGGTGAACAGACAACTGCAGAAGACGCCGCAGAATATCGAGGAGCTGACCGAGATGAACACGTACTTGGAAGGTGTTCCAGCGCAGATCGCGCCGCTGTTGACCCAGAGCCAGCAGCTCATCAAGTACCGACTTGTGCTCGATCACTTCCAGTACCCGTACGACCGTGACGACTTCATGACGATCTGGAAGGTGCGTCTGTGTCCGAACAAGATCAACGAGCAGATGAAGCGCATGATGCACATGCTGCAGATGCAGAAGACCCAGTTCTCGACGGAGATGAACGAGCAACAAGCCGAGTTCGCGGAATCGCTGCGCATCCTTCACAGTGAGGTGGACGGCTTCCGGCAGTACACGGATGTTGCGCGCTTGGATCAGGTGTACAAGTACGTGGTGAACATCGAGCAGAAGATCGCCAAGGCGGACGAAGACTCCAAGCTCTTCAACTCCCGCGAAGCTCTGTTCGGTCAGGAGATCACGGATTACGACGAGATTCAGAAGATCCGACGAGACTTTGAGCCGTACTCGCTGCTGTGGAAGACGGCGAACAACTGGCTCAGAGAGCACAAGAAGTGGATGGAAGGAGCGTTCTTGGACATCAACGGCGAGGAGATCGAGACGTTTGTCGAAGGGAATTGGACGTCCATCCAGAAGGCGCTGAAGCAGTTTGAGAAGCTGAATGTTAAGGGCTGCTCCAGCATCGCGTCGACCATTAAAGACGATATCGCGGCCTTCAGACCTCACGTCCCGCTCATCTTGTCCATGCGTAACCCGGGCATGCAAGACCGTCACTGGAGCCAGATCAATCAGGAGATTGGGATGACATTCCGGCCCGATCGAGGGATGAAGCTGAGCTACGTCCTCGGGCTGGGCCTGGAGAAGCACATTGACGCGATCTCTCGCATCGGGGAGACGGCCGGCAAGGAATACCAGATAGAGAAGACGCTCAACTCGATGGAGGAGCAGTGGTCCGGCGTGAACTTGACCATTGTGGACTACCGCGAGACGGAGACGTACGTGCTGAAGGGCGTGGACGAAATCCAAGCTCTGCTCGACGAACAGATCACCACCACGCAGGCGATGCAGTTTTCAGCGTTCAAGAAGCCGTTCGAGGAGCGGATCAACAGGTGGGAGCGAACGCTGAGCACGGTCTCGGACGTGCTGGACGAGTGGATCCAGGTGCAGCGTAGTTGGCTCTACCTCCAGCCCATCTTCGACTCGCCCGATATCAACAAGCAGCTCCCTACCGAAGGTAAGCGGTTCGCAACTGTCGACAAGAACTGGCGCCAGACTCTCGCTGCAGCCAAGCAGAAGCCCAGCGCCATCACGTTCTGCAACAACGACAAGCTGCTGGACCGCTTCCAGGAGAGCAACCGGTTCTTGGAGCAGGTGCAGAAAGGATTGAGCGACTTCCTCGAGACAAAGCGCTCGGCCTTCAGTCGGTTCTACTTCTTGTCGAACGAAGAGCTGCTGTCGATCCTGTCCGAGAGCAAGGACGTCAAGCTGGTTCAGCCTCATCTGAAGAAGTGCTTCGAAGGCATCGTGTCGGTGGAATTCCAGGAGGACCTGACGATCACGGCCATGATCTCGGCTGAAGGCGAGAAGGTGGCGATGAGCAAGCCCGTCAACCCGGTGGGGAAGAACGTTGAGCACTGGATGACGGAAGTGGAGGACATGATGCGCGTATCGATCCGCGACGTGATGTACCAGGCCATCCAGGACTACACCAAGATCTCACGGACCAAGTGGATCCAGAAGTGGCCCGGCATGTGCGTCCTGAACGGCAGCCAATTCCACTGGACCCGCGAGATGGAGGAGGAGATGGCAGCCTCCGGCAGTGACGGCGTGAAGCGGATGATGGAGCGACAGCTAGCGCAGCTCGCGGATATGGTGCAGATGGTGCGAGGCCATCTCGATAAACTGGCGCGTGTGAGCGTGGGAGCTCTGGCGGTGATTGACGTGCACGCTCGAGACGTGACCATGCGTCTTGTGAACAACACCGTGAGCTCCAAGGACGACTTCATGTGGTCCAGCCAGCTACGATACTATTGGGAGGACGACCTGTTCGCTGACATGGTGTCGGCCCGTCGTCCATACGGCTACGAGTACCTGGGCAACTCGTTCCGGTTGGTCATCACCCCTCTGACGGACAAGTGTTACATGACTCTGATGGCAGCTCTGCAGATGACGCTCGGTGGGGCTCCTGCTGGGCCGGCCGGTACAGGGAAGACCGAGACGACCAAGGATCTGGCGAAGGCTCTGGCCAAGCAGTGCGTGGTGTTCAACTGCTCGGATGGGTTGGACTACATCGCCATGGGGAAGTTCTTCAAGGGCCTGGCTGCTTGTGGTGCCTGGGCATGCTTTGACGAGTTCAACCGCATCAATATTGAGGTACTGTCCGTGATCGGCCAGCAAGTCACCACGTTGCAGCTTGCCATTCGCGCTGGGGACAAGCGGATCGTGTTTGAGGGCTCGGACATTGCGGTGAACCCTCAGTTTGGTGTGTTCATCACGATGAATCCAGGCTATGCCGGCCGCTCCGACCTGCCGGACTCGCTGGCCGCGCTGTTCCGTCCTGTGGCCATGATGGTGCCGGACTACGCGATGATCGGAGAGATCATGTTCTTCGCGTACGGCTACGAGAAGGCCAAGCAGTGCGGCGCGAAGATGGTCACGACGTTCAAATTATGCTCCGAGATGCTGTCGTCTCAGTCTCACTACGACTACGGGATGCGTGCCGTCAAGACTGTCATCACTGCGGCTGGCAACTACAAGAGGTCGGACCCAGACATGGATGAAGAGGTGCTGCTGCTTCGAGCCCTGCAGGATGTGAATCTCCCCAAGTTCCTCGCCCACGACATCCCGCTGTTCGGAGGCATTATCAGTGACCTTTTCCCGGGAAAAAGCCGCCCGCAGCTCAACCTGGGCGCTCTGATCCGCGTAATCAAGCTCACCATCGAGAAGCAACACTTGCAGGTGCATCCGTTCTTCCTCATGAAGGTCGTGCAGCTCTACGAGACGCTCTGCGTGCGCCACGGTCTCATGGTTGTCGGGTCTACCGGGGGTGGGAAATCCGCCAACCTGGACGTTCTAGCTGACGCTCTCACGGAGCTGAAGCAGCTAGGCGAGATAGGCCACGCGTACGAGAGAGTGATGCGGTACCAACTGAACCCCAAGTCAATCACGATGGGTCAACTCTACGGCGAGTTCGATGCCAACACGCACGAGTGGCAGGACGGCGTGCTGTCCACTTTGTATCGTGAAGCTGCCAGCGACACCAAGTCTGACCGCAAGTGGGTCATCTTCGATGGCCCCGTGGATGCGATCTGGATCGAGAACATGAACACGGTCCTGGACGACAACAAGAAGCTCTGCTTGGCTAGCGGAGAGATCATCCAAATGTCCAACGAGATGACCATGATGTTTGAGGTTGAGGACCTGTCGGTGGCGTCTCCTGCTACCGTGAGTCGGACAGGAATGGTGTACATGGAGCCGAGTTCCTTAGGCTTTGACCCCCTCGTCATGAGTTGGCTCGAGAAACTGGTCCGAGAGGTTGGCGTAGGCAGCGCCCCACCCGTGGTCGAGCTGTGCCTGCAGCTGCATCATTTGCTCGACGTCTACCTGCGTCCAGCGCTGCAGTTCGTCACCAGCTACGTCAAGGAGTGGCTGCCTCAGATCCCGTCAAACCTGGTGCAGAGTTTGTTGCGCTTGCTCGACTGCTTCTTCTTCCCGTTGCAAGGAGACGAGAAGAAAGAGGCAAAGCTGGAGTGCGTGGCGTTCTACCTGAGGAACGTCGAAAGCCTCTTCCTTTTCTCGCTCATTTGGTCCGTTGGTGCAACTGGCAACGACGCAGGCCGAGATCGCTTTGACGTCTACCTCCGCGAGGAAATCCTCGGCAACAACGTCAAGAAACCCTTCCCAGCTGCAGGACAAGTGTACGACTACTCGTTCGACCTGGCCAAAGAGACTTGGGTGCCGTGGCTGCAGACAATCCCCACGTTCACCATCGACGCATCGGCTTCGTTCTCGGAGTTGGTGGTGCCTACCAGTGACTCGGTTCGTTCGACCTTCTTGATGAACTTGACGCTGCCCCTGGGCGTGCACATGCTGGTCGTCGGACCCACGGGGACGGGGAAGACGATCAACGTGAACCAGTTCCTGGAGAAGTCCAACCCCGACAAGTTCATCCCACTGAACATGGCCTTCTCCGCTCAGAGCAGTGCCAACCAGACGCAGGACTTCATCGACTCCAAGATGGAGAAGCGAAGGAAAGGCGTCTTCGGCCCCACCGCCGGCAAGAAGTTCATCATCTACGTAGACGACCTCAACATGCCCAAGCAGGAGGAGTACTTCGCCCAACCGCCCATTGAAATCTTACGCCAGTGGTTCGACCAAGGAGGTTGGTACGACCGCAAACTGCTCACGTTCCGTACGATCATCGACGTCGTGTTCGTGTGCTCCATGGGTCCGCCCGGGGGTGGCCGCAACCCGATCACTCAGCGCTTCGTCCGCCATTTCAACATCGTGGGCTACACTGAAATGTCCAACGAGAGCAAGGCCATTGTGTTCGAGACGATCGTGGGCAACTTCTTCAGCCGCTTCTCCGAGGAGATCCGGCCTCCGCAGATAGCGAAGAAGCTCGTGCAAGCGTCCATCGTCATCTACAACACGGTGATCGCGGAGCTTCTCCCCACGCCGGCCAAGTCGCACTACACTTTCAACTTGCGAGACCTTGCGAAGGTTTTCCAGGGTGTACTCATGGGCGACTCGAAGCGCATTGCCAAGCTCGAGCAAATGCTGCGGCTGTGGATCCATGAAAACATGCGCGTGTTCAAGGACCGCTTCACGACGCCGAGCGACCATCAGTGGTTCATCGACCTGCTTCAGACTCAGGTGACGACAGTCTTTGGTGAGTCGCTGGGGGTATCGGAGGCGTCGACAGCTTCCGCTGCTGCGAAGAAAGCGGCCTGGGATCTCGTACACCCAACACCCACGCTGTTCTACGGTGACTACATGGTCCCCGGTGCAGACCCGAAGATCTACGAGGAGATTTCTGACGTCGAAAAGCTGCAAGCTCAGGTGGAGGAATACCTGAACGACTACAACGCCGAAAGCAGCGCTCCGATGAACCTGGTGCTGTTCATGAACGCCATTGAGCACGTCTCCCGCACTGCTCGCGTGATTCGGCAGCCGCAGGGCAACGCCTTGTTACTTGGTGTGGGTGGCAGCGGTCGACAGTCGCTGACTCGGCTGGCTGCGTACATGGCGGAGTATGCGTGCACCCAGATCGAGATTTCTAAGGGCTATGGAGTGGCTGAGTGGCGAGATGACCTCAAGAAATGCCTCATGAAGGCAGGGATCGATGAGAAGCCCCTTGTCTTCCTCTTCTCGGACGTGCAGATCGTGCACGAGGCTATGCTCGAAGACATCAACAACGTGCTCAACTCGGGAGACGTTCCGAACCTGTACGTAGCAGAAGACCTGGACCAAATCAGCCAGCACTGTCGCCCCTACTGCGTGAAGAAGAGGATCCCTCCGACCAAGCTCAACACGTTCGCTCAGTATATCCTACTGGTGCGTCAGAACCTGCATCTTGTGCTGTGCATGAGTCCGCTGGGAAGTCTGTTCCGAGACCGCATTCGGATGTTCCCGTCGCTAGTGAACTGCTGTACGATCGACTGGTTCAGCGAGTGGCCAGCGGAGGCGCTGCAGTCCGTGGCAGCCAGTGCCTTATCCTCTGGAGACTTCCAGCTATCAGGAGAGCTGACGACGCCTGCTGGGGAAGAAGAATCACAGGAGACCAAGGCAGCCAAAGCTGCCGTGGCGAAGTCCGTTGTTAGCATTTTCCAGACAGTCCACCAGAGCGTTGAGCGCGAGTCTGTGGAGTTCTTTGAGAAGCTGCGGAGATACAACTACGTGACCCCCACGAGCTACCTCGAGCTGCTGCACACGTTCAAGACCGTGTTGCTGCTGAAGCGTGACGAGGTGCAGTCCAAGCGCTCTCGTCTGCAGAATGGTGTCGACAAAATCATCGCGACGAAGGAGCAGGTGGCGGGGATGCAGGAGCAGCTCGTAGCGCTCAAGCCGCAGCTGGAGAAGACGCAGATCGAGGTGGAAGAGATGATGAAGCAGATCACGCTCGACAAGAAAGACGCCGACGAGACAAAAGCCGTCGTCGAAAAGGAGGAGCAGATCGCCAACAAAAAGGCCGCAGAGACCAAGGAGATCGCCGACGATGCGCAGCGGGATCTGGACGAGGCGCTGCCTGCTCTTGAAGCTGCCGTGCAGTGTCTGAATAGGCTCAAGAAGTCCGATATCGATGAGGTCAAGGCGCTCAAAAACCCGCCGCACGGTGTAAAACTGACCATGGAGGCTGCATGCATCATCTTCGGCATCAAGCCGACGATGAAGGCGGACCCCGACAAGGCTGGACAGAAGGTCAAAGACTACTGGGAAAGCGCACAGAAGACCATCCTGGGGAACGCCAAGAAGCTCATGGAGGACATGCTCAAGTTCGACAAAGACAACATCGGCGACAAGATCATCCAGGAGCTCGACCGGTACATCGAGATGGAGGAGTTCTCCCCCGCGGCAGTGAGGAAGGCCAGTGTGGCCTGCGAGGCTATCTGCATGTGGGTGCGTGCAATGCACACGTACCACAACGTCGCCAAGATGGTCGAGCCGAAGAAGCTCGTCCTCGCTACAGCGCAGGCCGAATTAGACGTCACGATGCGCGTGCTGGCAGACGCTAAGGCGCGACTGCAAGCCGTCGTCGAGCGGCTGGCTGAACTCGAACGGAACTACAACAATGCTGTGGACAAGAAGGACCAGCTAGTGCGTGACGTGCGTCAGTGTGAGATCCGTCTCGAGTCGGCTCTGAAGCTCATCGGGCTGCTTGGCGGCGAGGAGAGTCGATGGGCTGCTACGATCCGCCAGTTGAATCTGGACTACACCAACTTGGTGGGCGACGTGGTGATCTCTGCGGCCACAATCAGCTACCTGGGCACCTTCACCAGCGAGTTCCGCGAGTCTTGTGTATCCACTTGGTACTCTGCATTGGAGAAACTGCAGCTCCCACACACACGAGGCTGCAACATCATCACTACGCTGGCCGACCCAGTGAAAGTGCGTGGGTGGCAGATCGCGGGACTACCGTCGGACAACTTGTCGGTGCAGAATGGCCTTATCATGGCTCGAGCAAGACGATGGTCGCTGCTGATTGACCCGCAGGGCCAGGCCAACCGGTTTATCAAGAACTTGGGCAAGGATTCGTCAGAAAACGGTCTGGATGTGGTCAAGTTGACCGACAAGGGGTTCTTGAAGACGCTGGAGAACGGCATTCGCTTTGGTAAGTGGATTTTACTGGAGAATGTTGGGGAGAGTTTAGACGCAACGCTGGAGCCGGTGCTACTCCAGAACAAATTCCGTCAGGGCGGTCAAGTTGTCATGAAGCTTGGCGACTCGACGGTGCCGTACAATCCGGCCTTCCGCTTCTACATGACGACGAAGCTGCCCAACCCGCACTACCCCCCAGAGTCGTCGGTCAAAGTGACTTTACTCAACTTTACCATCACGCCTAAAGGCCTGGAAGACCAGGCGTTGGGGGTTGTAGTGCAGGAGGAGATGCCTGAGCTGGCGGAGAAGAAAAACTCGCTCGTGGTGGCCAACGCCCGCATGAAGGCAGAGCTCGTGGAGATTGAGAACAAAATCCTGTACATGCTGGCCAACTCCAAGGGGAATATTCTAGACGATACCGAGCTGATCGACACGCTTGGGAAGGCAAAGGTGACGTCGGAAGACATCAACGAGAAGATGGCGGAGGCGGAAATCACTGAGAAAGCCATTGACGAGTCCCGCGAGCGCTATCGTGGTGTGGCCTTCCGTGCGTCCTTGCTCTTCTTCTGCATTGCAGACTTGTCGCTGGTTGACCCCATGTACCAGTACTCGCTGCCGTGGTTCGTCTCTCTATTCATCAAGAGCATCCACAGCGCGACAGAGAGCGACCAGCTTGAGATGAGGCTGGCTCACCTGAACGATTCCGCCACGTACTCGCTCTACAGGAACATCTGCAGGTCTCTCTTTGAAGAGCACAAGCTGTTGTTCTCGTTCTTGCTCACGATCAAGCTGCTCATGGGCTCGAGAAGGATCGATCTACTCGAGTGGCGCTTCCTAATCTCCGGGTCAACCGCTAGCTCGATCGAGGCACCCAACCCGGATACGAATTGGATTGAAGACCGTACGTGGCGAGAAGTGTGTGCGCTGTCGTCGTTGCCAGCTTTTGAGACGCTGGCCACGTCGATGGCCACCAACACACCGCAGTGGAGAAAGATCTTCGATTCGGCTGACCCGCAGGTTGAGCGCCTACCGTTGGCGTTAGACCTGGCATTGAATTCTTTCCAGAAGCTCTGCGTGCTGCGCTGCATTCGGCCCGACCGAATGACGGAGGCCATGCAGAACTTCGTGGCGGAGCATATCGGTCGTCGGTTCATCGAGCCGCCGCCGTTCGACCTGGCAGGCTCTTTCGCAGACTCGACGGTAATCACGCCTATCATCTTCGTCTTGTCCACTGGGTCCGACCCGGCCAAGGAGCTGCTTGTGTTCGCGGAGACCATGAAGATGAACCGAAAGCTCAACTCGATTTCGTTGGGCCAAGGCCAAGGACCGCTGGCCTCCAAGTTGATCGAGGAAGCCGTGACCAGCGGCAAGTGGGTGCTACTGCAGAACTGCCATCTGGCCATTAGTTGGATGCCGCAGCTCGAGCGGATCTGCGACGAGTTGAACCCTGATGCAACGCACCGCGACTTTCGGCTCTGGCTCACTAGCAAACCCAGTACGGCGTTCCCGACTTCGGTGCTTCAGAACGGCGTGAAGATGACTAAGGAGCCGCCCAAAGGCATCCGCGCCAACTTGAGGAATTCCTACATCAAGGTCACAAACGACGCCCTGGACGCTACGTCGAAGCCAGATCAATTCCGGAAGCTGCTGTTCGGGCTGAGCTTCTTCCACGCGGTTGTGATTGAGCGCAAGCGCTTCGGGCCGCTGGGCTGGAACATCCCGTACGCCTTTAACGACACGGACTACGACATTAGTCGAGCTCAGCTTGAGATGTTCCTGGACTTCTACGATGAGGTGCCGTACAAGGTGCTGTGCGTCATGACGTCTGTGGTGAACTACGGCGGACGCGTGACGGACGACAAGGATATGCGGACGATCGATGTCATCCTCGAGGGCTTCTTCAACCCGCAGATCCTGGAAGACGGCTACAAGTTCTCGTCCAGTGGCTCGTACTTCTCGCTCACAGCGGACCCGGACGACCCGCTCGCAAGCTACCTGAGCTACATCGACGAGTTGCCACTGAACCCGGAGCCTGAGGTCTTCGGAATGCACGACAACGCCAACATCACGTGTGCGCTGGCTGAAACCTTCCACACGTTTGATATCATCCTGGCACTGCAGCCGCGTGCAGCCGCAGGGGCTGGCGGGCAGTCACGCGAAAGTCTCATCGAGCAACAGGCCCAAGCCATCATCGATCGACTGCCTCCGCTGTTTGAGGTTGAACACATCAGCCTGCGATATCCCGTCATGTACGAGGAATCGATGAACACGGTGCTGGTGCAGGAAGTGCAGCGCTACAATGCACTGCTTCGAGTCCTTCAAGTGTCTCTGCCAAGTTTGCAGCGTGCTCTGCGTGGCCTCATTGTCATGTCCCCGGAGCTCGAAGTGATGGCAACGTGCTTGTTTAACCAGAAGGTGCCACCGCAATGGGAGAAGAAGGCGTATCCGTCCCTCAAGGCTCTTGGCGGCTGGGTAGATGATCTGCTCGAGCGTCTGCGGTTCCTCACGACGTGGGTAGCCGACGGGATTCCGCCGGTCTTTTGGTTGTCCGGGTTCTTCTTCCCTCAGGGTTTTCTCACAGGCATCCTCCAGAATCACGCGCGTCAGTTTGGACTGGCCATCGACTCGCTGTCGTTCGACTTCCTCATGCAAGACCAAGCAGCGGACGGGATCAAACACAAGCCGTCCAAGGGAGGGTGCTACATGACGGGGCTTTTCCTAGAAGGAGCGCGCTGGGATAAGGCAGCGCACTCGCTCGTGGACCCACTGCCGAAGGAGCTGTTCGCTCGAATGCCCGTGGTGCACTTGCTGCCCACGCAAGACCGACAAGCCCCACAGAGCGGGATCTATCGCTGTCCAGTCTACAAGATTCTCACACGGACAGGAACGCTGTCAACCACAGGCCACTCGACCAACTTCGTCTTCTGGATCGAGATTCCGTCCGACAAACGAACAATTTTCCGGAACTCGCTTGTATCGGAGACAAATTTGCAGCTACAGTTTGCGGACCAGGACTACTGGATCAAGGCCGGCGTCGCCTGCTTCCTCTCACTGATGTATTAGAATCAAAGCTTATTTTCTAGCCAAGTTATCGTTCGTTCAGCCAAGTTTCATGACATCTATCTGTAGTAAATCTGACCAGGGGATGGTTTGCGGGTACACGAGCTGCGCGGTTTGGTTCACGCCTCCGTCGGCCAGTATCGTGTACACGTAGAGGTTGGTGAAGCGGACCTTCGTCATCTTCATGATCAAAAGCGACAGGATATCTTCCGTCGCGATGAGGAATCTGCGGTTCGCGACGATGTATCCGTTGCCGTAGACAGCGTCGATCGAGGCGTAGCGCTTGCTATCTCGATACACGTAGTTGTCGTATCCTGAGATCACCCCGTAGCGCTTGCTCAAAGCGGAGCCCGTGGCCGTCTCGAAGGACGTCAGAAGCGCTTCATCACCCACTGCGACGTGTGCGTCCGCATTGTAGCGGCTAGCTCGGCGGTGCTTGGCCGCGCGGTTGCGCTGATAGCAGCGAAAGAGCTTCCGCGCGATCATGTACGCAACCAGATAGACCATTGGACTGAAGATGCAGATCACGGTGGCGATGACGACAAGCTTGCGGTCGACAGTGACCGGGTGAACCGTCCAAAACTTCATCGGAGAAAGCCTCGCCAAGAACGGACTCACGTTGATCAGGCCAAGCCAGTAGTCATTCTCGGCATAATCTACTACGATCTTCCGGAGGGCAGGTAAACCATCGACCAGCTCGACGCGGTAGGCGAATCCAAACTCAAAGGCAGCGAACGCCAACACGGGGTCGATCCGCTCGCGAAAGAGGTAGCTGAGCACGCTGGTCACGTTCATGAAGAAGGTGAGCAGATCCGCGTGCGCCAACTCGGGTCGGTAGTGGATATACTGGCGGCTCCCGAGTTCATTGCCGATAGCGAGACACATCTCGGTGAGCGTCCAGTACCCGTTGAAGTGGTTGGACACGAAGATGACCACGCCGCGATAAAGCAGCGAGTTGGAGATGGTAGCGAACGCGTCGCCTACCCAGAAGTGTCCATTTCGGACTCGCTGGTAAATCACAAACACGAGCACCATGAGGTCGAACTGCACGACGACGAGGAAGATGCCGTGGATGATGTGCGTCCAGGCCCACGAATCGTGCAGTGAAGCGACCGAATGCCACTCCCAGTTCCTCAGCTCGGTCGCAGGATCACTCGGTAAGTTCCAGCTCACGATCTCGATGTTGGATTGGGCGATGGGGTCGTCAACGTAGCCGCCGGTGCGATACGCTGTACGCACCTCCCTAGCAGGGTCGATGCTGCCAACTCCAGACAGACTCTTGAATACCCAAAAGTTATCCGACGCAACACCGAGCAGCTCCGCAGTAGTGAAGTGCGGCTCGGACTCGTACGGATAGTTGAAGGCCATGGCGAACGAGTGGTTCACTTCGGTCGCGCGCATGTCGGCGATAGGTGCAATGGTGACCAAGAGCGCAGCGCCGCTCTGGTACTGCTGGTCCACTTGGAAATCCTGCGTGGAGATTAAAGCCGAGAGCAGCATCGTCTCGCTGGTGTTGCTCTGTTGACGCACCAGGAAGTACATGCGAAGTTGGGTCAAGGCCACGTCGACAGAGATCAACAGGTCGAAGGTGCAGTCGACGACGGGTGCGATCAACTCGAGCTCCGACAGGTACGCGAGGTCGTCCGCTGCGCGCTTCTGCAGCGACGTGAAGAGGAACCGCGTGAAGTCGTTGCCGTACACGGTGCTATCGTAGAATTCTACCCCGGTGCAGTCCGTGAACGAGTGGTTCGTGTCGGTCACGAGGTAGATGGTGTCGTCTCGCAGGTCGGTCGACCCCCCCAGCACAGTCTGCACCAGCGGACTTTCACTGATGGTTGCTGTCCCCGCGTAGTCTGCAATGAGTGTGGACTCGTGCACGGTGACCCCCAAATCCTTGGACTCCAAGCCGCGCAGCAACGTGACCGCGGCCACAAACGCCTTGGCCGAGATGGCCATGTACCAGAGCGCAATGGCGAACACGATGACGCGGTGGAGAAGCTTGAAGAACTCGAGCTTCCCAGCGGCCTCCATGGCCTCGATGGAGCCGGTCGAGTAGCGGGGGTCTCGTCGCGGCGGCATGGCGTCCGTCTACCAAATGTCTTCAACTAGAGCTCGATGGCCACTAGGAAATAGCTTGGAAACGACAGAAAACCGTTCCCCGAGTCCGAGCTACTAGTTCCCAGGAGCTGTTGACGATGTGGGGCAGCAAGCGGCAGCCCGAGAGCCCCAAGAAAGGGCCGGAAGTGTCGAGGATCGCGAGTATGCCGCAGTCGCCGTTCATGGCTCGGCAGGCCGAGCGGGCCCACATGACGGGCCTCTCGCCCATCGAGGAGATGCGGCTGGCGCAGAACGAGCTGCGCGCA
>JAHQIV010000505.1:0-19887 GCA_030463285.1 Phytophthora europaea
CATGGTGCCGGCCTTGTAGATGATCTCCTTGCGGCTTGTGGGATGGCCAACTAGTTGACGCCCGACAATTCACTCGACTAAGCACCCCTCAGCTGGTCCGGAAAGCAATGGGGCCGGGCCACGGCGGGCAGGTGCGCGAAAAATACCCATTTTCCCCTTCGCGACCCATTTCGTAAGGGTCCGATAGGGAATGGAGGTGCTGTCACTGACATTACGGGCCTTTTCACCGGCGAGAACGCGCTGCACAGACGTGTTAAGCTCTTCGATCGTGTAAGCGGGCATGTTGGAGGTGGAAGTAGGCGAGGTTGTCGTAGTCTTCTGGAAAATAGGAAGCTGAGCTAAAAATTGGCGGGGAATGTGCTCTGATATCATACAGTTTGGCGAGTTTTACTGGTTGGTAGCGCTTGCAGACTTTGTGCCAATAGTATTCCTGATAAAACGTTGTAGCCTACTAATTGGCTGAAGCGAAACAGGCCCATAACTGGCAGAGTGCACGCAACTGGCACCGTACCTTACTGCAGAAAGATCCTCTCCCTGTTGTAGCATGGACGACACGACGCTGGCCCGCGAGCTGGTGCGCGCCCGCAAGCGTTTATTGAAGACTGTGAAGAGCACAGCTACGAGATATTCGAGTCTGTAGACGATGAAGTCCTCGCTCCAGCCAGCGAAGAGTCGATATCGTTTCTGCTGGAAATGCTGATCAACAAGCTATTCAACTGTCAAAGAGGACGCACGATGTATTAGAAGAATAATACAGGTTCGGTTTGCTATCACAGTTGGCTCAGTAGTAGCTGATGAGTTTGCCTAGCTTTATCCACGTCGTACGAAGATATGGAGCGCTCTTGGGAATGACATATCACCATCCAGAACATTTTCAAGCGCATCACGCTGACATCCTTCTTGGATACGTTGTATCGCTGCAACTGTAAACTTCCCGTCAGATAGCTGTACGCTTGGGCTACGACCATGACACCGCAGCTGACAGCGTCCGGTTGCTGTGGGGTCTCAATCCACTCAATTGGATCAATAACAAGCTGGCGCTTATCATCAGAAGCTTCATGCGATCGTTGGACAAACTCGACAAGTCCTTCCGCCTCCTCGCTATCTTCATCATTTTCGACCTTTTTTGTGCCTTCCCAAACATCCTTCATTTGGCCACGATATTCCTCGTCGATGAGCGGCTCGAACATGTAAACATGAACTCGAGTAGTTCAACCATGATGCAGACGTATCATAATGACACACCAGTGGTTTGCGCTCAAGTTTACCGGGTGGACGATGAACTTTGTGTCAGCAATGTGTGTATTGGGTGTGCGTGGCCATCCCACCACACCTGTTAGTGTCGATAGTTAGCAAGAACTTGCCCCGTCCATCCCGCTATAGTTTCCATACAAAAATCAACAGCACTATCGTTCAGTCAGCCTCGACAAAGGCCTCCAACGTGTTTTCGAACCCGACTGATACAGAATTGGATCGAGTTGCGAATCTTGTGCGCAGCTGACTTGACGTGAACTTCGAAATAACTTCGTTTGCCAGCGTTTGATGGTGCTCACGGATGGCGTCGGCCGAAATACCTGCGGGTTTTGTTCTCAAGGCGAAAAGCTCCACGGTTGAGTCAACCTTTCTCCAGTCTTGCTCTAGCCACTTTCGATCGCTTAGTCATGCTCTACCCTTGGTCTTGATATCGTAGAACGTGGTCAAAGCTCCTACATATTGTCTTCAGTCAACCAGTGTAACACGTTAGTCGTTCGCAATTAGCAACTGGCTCCTGAAGCAAGCTTAGTTGTAAAGCAACCCTAGTAGAGCAACCATATCCTTATAGCAACCCTAGTAGAGCAACCATACCTATATATTAACCCTACTAGAGCAACCACAAATATATCAGCAACCTTACCCGCTAAACTTCCAAAGTTTCGGGTCGATAGTCACCACGAGATCAAGGACGAGTCCTTGCTTCTTCACCGTGCCCACCAACGGAGAAGGGCTGGTCTTTTCGTTCCTAGCTTCAGCTGTTTCCGCACTCATCGATCGGGCGAGATCAGCAGGAATCAAGAAGGTGTGCATGTAGTCTTTCGGACACACGACTTCCCACCGGCATTCCATACTACGAGCTCTGAGGTATCGATCCTCCAGCTGAACGGGATACTTCTCCAACATGTCCATCACTTTCTTCAAATTTGAGGTATTTTTCCCAGTGCACCAGCTCCTTCAACGACACAGTGAGATTGCTTGGGTACTTGTGAACTGCAAGTCGGTCACCCCATGACGTGATCTTGGTTTGTCACGACTGTTTGAGCGTTGTCCGGGGTTTTCCTTGGCCGATTGGCCTGGGAACATTTATGATATCAACCTGTCGCGTAGGCTTAGCCGTGATAGACTCAGTGTCTGGTGAATCGACACAGATATCGCATCCGTTGACAGCTGGCTCTTTCTTTATAATCGGTGAGGACGACCCTGGCATTACGGTAGGCACCGCCTCCTCCTGTGGTCGTTTTTGTCGTGAATTTTCAGGTTCACTAAGTGAGACCTCTTCGTCAGACATGCTACCAGCATCCGTTGAATGGTCGGTGCTAGCTGTATCGCTTTCCAGTGCATACATCAACTTCAAGGTCCCAATCGCTTCAGCAGGATCCATTTCCGAAACTTCATCTGTTTCAATCTCATCATCACTGGTATTACTGATCCGTGGATCACTCTTGACCGAGCGGGAGGTGCGAGGCTTCAGTCCTATTTCTACCGTTTCCTTCCATGCACTGAGTTCCTGATAGAAGTCGGCACTCGATAGATGTGAACGATGTTCCAAAAGGGGCTCCAACATCGCCTTTCCGTACAAATATTTCTCCGCAGATGACAACACGACCTGATCACCTCGCTCATGCACCACCGACATAGGCTCATGTGTCTGGGGTTGTAGTAGCACTTCGTGCTGCACATTTTTGCTTTTATTTTTCGAAAGCTTGACGTCTTTTGAAATGCAAGGTCACTTCAGTTGCCGGGTACTGGTGCTGTTTGAAGTTGGTTCATTTCCTGGAGGCACGAAAGGAAATGGTGTTTTCCACGTATGGACAACTTTGATGTGGTGCACATACCATGTGCGAACCACCCACTGCGAGCCGCAGCGAGCTCCCAGTTCAGCTTTCGACCAAGACACGAAAGCCAAGTAAGTTTAAGACCCGCCTCTCCTCGTCCCTTTTTGGATGAGCGGATGGTCATGCACATATGCCCATTAATGAACTACGATGTTTACCCCAAAGGTGTGGAAAGCCTCCTGTTTTGCAGACTTCTCTCCTGTCAAGCGTAGGTTTAAAGCAAACATGAGTAACATATTCATAGGGAGATATATAGCAACTTCACTTCATATGGCAACCATATATTACAGCGACTTCAGAATGACCATACCTGAAGATCGCTTGGACTGGCTGGTTCCTTTCGGCTTCCGTCCTTTGCGCGCTCGGAGACCATTATGCGCATCAATGTCAGCCAGCACAGCACGCCAAACCATATTACAAAATGTAGCTTACCTGATTTTGAAGTTTCCACTAGCTCGAAGCACTCTTCTTTCTCACTTACTTCGCCTGGATCAAAATCCTCATCGCTGTCGTGATCCTTCTCGATACCCAGCGTCAGACGCCTATAGCTAGGCTATGGAAAATCCTTAGCTTTGCTGCGCAAACGTCGCTCTTTAAAACGTGTGTAAGCACAAGAAATGAGCGCGTTTTTTAAACATTGCCTGCAGCTTACCTTCCATCACAGTCTCTCCCTCTTCTTTGCTATCCGCCTCGTCTGCGCGCCGCGTAGGTTCCTCTGCCACGTGCCTCTGCTCTTCGTGTGCCGCTCGCTGTCCCGCTCGCGCCCCGGCTCGTAGTTTTGGAAAATGAAGGTTTTCGGGGGTCGTACTTAATGTGGCGTTTACGGTAAACGCATACCTAAGATTTGAATTACTCACAGTGCAAGTTTCCAAAAGTATATTACAGCGGAAATTTTTGAATTCGGATATAGCAACCATAACTTCTAAAGCAACCATTCATGTCTCATAGTTAAGGTCGCGGTAACCAGTCCCGTATCTGTCGGGGCTCTGCGTTCATAACCGGGGCGTAACGAGAGGGCAAAAATAATAAATTACTTACGGTAATAAAAACAAGAAAAGTTCTCTTGTTTCGATCTCGTAAAATTTTAAAAAAAACAAGAAAGTTCTCTTGTTTCGATCTCGTAAAATTTTAAAAAAAAACAAGAAAGTTCTCTTAGTTGTGTTCGTGTGGGTGGCTCTTGAACGCGAGTCGTCCTAAGGAGTACGCCGCCCACTTCTTCTGCGCCTCATTCCCTGCTCGCTCCAGATTCACGAGCAGGCCGACGACTCCTTCGTTCACAACCTGCGCGTGGATGTTTCTGTTGTTGGCCGCAAGGTTCACCAGGGCCATCGTCGCGAACGCCTTGTGCTTCTCATTTCCAGCTCGCAAAAGTGCCGTCAGCACGGAGATTCCTCCGTTCTTGGCGATCGTCTCACAACTCGCATCGCTCTTCAGCGCGAGATGCCCCAACGCGAACGCTGCTTCCTCTTTTTGGGCCTCGGTGCCCATTTGAACAAGCGCAACGAGCGGTGCTATTGCGTCTTCAAGCGCTGATACGACAGACACGTCGGAGCTGTAGGCGGCGAGACGACCCAAAGCGAACGCTGCGTTTTCCTTGTGTCGATCCAAACTGGAGCGAAACAGAGCAATCAGTAGCGGAATCGCGCCGTCCCGCTCGATGACGACGCAATTCGCGTCGTCTTTAACTGCAAGAGACCCCAACGCCAACGCCGCCCACCTCTTGTGTGGGTCCGATCCCGAGCGTAGCAGAGCAACCAGAGGCGAGATGGCTCCAGCTCTCGAGATCGCAACGCGATGTTCGGCCAGTTCGTCTTCCCCACAAACAAAACTTAGGGACATCGCCGCATACTCCTTCTGCTTGTCGGTACCCACGCGCAGTAGCTCAACTAGAGGAGAAATTCCTCCCTCACGCACGATCAGCGCGCAATTCGCGTAGCTCTTGTCCGCGAACTCGCTCAATGCGTACGCTGCTTGCTCTTTCTGGCGGTCGTTCCCAGCGTGCAGGAGCGCAACCAAACTCGAGACAGCTCCGTCGTGCACCATGATCATGCAATTGGCCTCATTGACGGCTAGTCGAGCCATCGCAAACGCTGCGGCCTCTTTCAAAGCCTCCGATCCGGATCGAAGGAGAGCCATCAGAAGTACCAAAGCCCCGCTATTCGCAAGTGCGACGCTGTTCGAGTTACCAGACGCAGCGAGGTTACCGATCGCCAATGTGGCGTATCGCTTCTGTTTCTCCGTTCCGTCAGCTAGCAGAGAGTTCAACAGCGGGATCGCTCCTCCTCGCACGATCTCGTTGCAGTTCACCGAGTTGTTGAGAGCGAGATTCCCCAACCCAAGCGCTGCATGCTCTTTCAGCGAGTCATTTCCAAGCTGTAGCAGCGAAATAAACGCGGAGATAACTCCATCTCCAGCGATTGCTATACGACTAGAGTCACTCATTCCAGCGAGATGACTGAGAGCGAACGTGGCTTGTTCTTGGGGGCCTTTAGCTCCATCTCGCAGTAGGGAAACTAGAGGAGCGATCGCTCGCTCCAGTGTGACAGCCAACACACTGGCGTTCGTACCAACTGAAAACGTGCCCAATGTTAACGCAGCGATCTCTTTTTGAGCGTTGGTCCCTGCTGCCAAGAGCGAGATCAGATACGAAGTCGCCTCCTCGAGCTCCGTCGCGTTGCTCTTGACATCCCCTCGAGCGACAAATGTGCCCAACGCGAACGCGGCCGACTCTTTCTGTAGGTCCGTCCCGTTCAGCAAGAGGGAGACGAGAAGTTCGATGCCCCCATCCACCTCAATCGCAGTACAGTTGTCGATACTTCGACTCATTAGGCTGCCAAGCGCAAACCCAGCTCGCTCCTTTTGTCTTCCACTCCCAGTTCGCAACAGGGAGACAAGAAGAGCGACTGCCCCCGCACTAGCAATCATCACAGAGCTATTATCACTGGCAAACGCAAGATGCCCCAGTGCTAATGCTGCAAACTCTTTTTGCCGATCGGAGCCGTCTTGGAGAAGCGTCGTAAGAAGTGGAATAGCTCCAGAATTTGCAATGGCCACACTGTTCGCCTCGTTGTCTTGGCAAAGCTTGGCCAACGCGTAGGATGCCCACAACTTTTGGGACGGAGTTCCAGCCTGGAGAAGGACCAACAGAGGAACGATTGCTCCTTTATTGGCGATTGTCGTGCGGTCCACGTCGCTGTTAGCAAATCTGCCTACCGCCACCGCAGCCCAAAGTTTCACAGCGTCATTCTCATTCTTTAAAACTTCGACGAGGGCGGATACAAGTCCCGAATCTCGCAGCTCCTTCCCCTTCATCACGATACCGAGACCCGCACAATACATCGCAGCCTTGAGCTTCTCTTTGTCATTACCACCTCTTAAAACGTCTTTAGTACTATCAAGTTCTTGAGGTGTGGCAGCACGAATAACGGTACGGTGAGCTTCCAAGTCTTGCTTCGGCAAGTTCAAATCCAAGTGCGCTACCCAGCTGAGAATCAACACTGCACATATCTGCGTGAAGTGCGAGACGCTAGCTGTCGTTAGGGAAATGAGCGCTGGAATCCCGTTCAATTCAAACAGTTGACTCCGCCGTCCGTCACTGACACATTCCTCAACCATTTGCTGCAACAAACTGTCCTGCTTCTCAACACTAGCAGAACCGAGAGCGAAAATGGTACTCGAGTCAATGACAACTGCCGCATTCTCTGCTCTTGCATTAGGCTGATCCAGCAGACGACCGTGGCTGGAAGTATCGGTCGCCTTCAACGGTTCGTAGGTCGCTTTCCCCGCGAAGACCTTTAACCTGTCAAGAACAACCTTAATTCCTACTCGTTTCGCAGGTTCCGAGTTGGTCATGGCAACCACCAGCTCCCACATCTCGTCGGTCATTTCGTCGGGTTTGTCTGGGATTTCCCCCTTGCTGAGATTGTCTCGGACGTCATCATCAGACAGGAACGCAAATGGTGGCTCGCCAATTACAGCCTCGATGATACACATCGCGAACGAATAAATGTCCGAGGAGAAGGTTGGTCGTCGCTTCAGGCACTCAGGAGCTCGCCAACGCAAATTGCTCGAGGTTGAACCTTGGTGCTTTGTCTGAGAAAGAATTGAACACGTGCGCATCTGGAGCAGCCCAACGTCCGAGAGCTTTGCGTGGCCATCCGCATCGACCAGGATGTTGCTGAGTTTGAGGTTGCCATGGACGATACTTTTCTCGTGAATGTGTCTCAACCCCAAGGCCGCTTCGTACAAAAGTCTCCATACCTGCTCTTTGTGTGTTTCGGAGCGGGCCAGAAAGGAGCTGAGACTCCCGTTTGAGGCATATTCGAGCACAACAAATGGGGAGAAGCTGATGTGAGAGGCGCCAAGCATTCGAGTGACGTTAGGATGGTTCAGTGGGAAGATCATCCCAAGCTCTTTCTCCAACTGCCTCTGCATGCGCTCGTCGAGCACTTCGTCGTCAACCAGAAAGAACTTGATGGCCACATTTGTTTGGTCGCCCCAAACTCCACGGTGCAAAGTTCCGGTCGACCTGCGAGCGAACGGCTTAGGCTCGTATTCCAGCTCGTAGAGGGGTAAGAACCACGGCGGCAAAGGTTCTTCCGCTGTCTTGGAAGTCATCAGCACTGAGGCTAGCATCGACTTCATGAGACCCAACACGTCGTCATCGTTTCGCTCTCCTCTCTGCTCGACTTCAAACTTCAGTAGCAAGAGCGCTTCCGCTCGATCGCGGGGGTCTTGGAGCTCACTACAAACCACGGCACAGCTTTTGACTGTGGCGGCCAGCACTTGTTTCTGCTGACGATGGTCTTCCTCCCATTCTTCGCCCCAGTTACTGGCAGGGGCGATGTTCAGCAACTCAAACAGCATTGCGACCTCTTCGTGCAGATGACGTAGTTGGTCCATCATTGTGCTGTGCTCCACTACTCGATGCACGAGCTCCTTTCCATGATAGCGCTCTAGGAATTGGAGATACTTGGAGACAACTTCCACACTCGTCTGACAAACTCCGTTAGGGTCGTCCACCTTGGTGTTCACAAGTGTATTGAAGACGACTCCCAATCGAGCGTGAAGGCGCTTGCACGCGTGCGTGGCCTCTCTCATCTCGTTACTCAACTTCTCGATTATTGACAACACTTCCGCCATGGAACCAGCCCCAGGAACGACCAAACTGTAGGAGGTCATCGATGGTGTACGAGCAGTTTGGCGAAGGTCACAAAGTGATTGAGAGTGTGGTTGGAATCAGTCGTTGGCCAGGAATATGCTGCGATGAAGTCACAACAAATGCATCCTAAGGTTAGCCATTCCAACTTTGGTTTAGACGAAACCCAAGTCGGTCATGTTGATGCTGCTCACCCACCCACCGGCTTTGAATCCCTAGCTGCTGTCAACATATCTGCGGATGAGAATCAACAAAGCAGCTTGCTGTTCATCAGAAATCCAGAAGCTTCATGACTTCGGGAACCGAGATGTCGTTGGGCTTGTGGTGGGATTAAAACCTCATCTGCGATCGTGTCGGTATTCTCGAGGACAGGCGTTTGTCCCTCAGCCAGGTATTCGAGGAACTTGAGTGCCGCCAGCTTGGACTTCTGGAAGGTGTGAGCTCGACACGGCATTGCATTGTTCACGACTGCTTCGTCATGCTGCAGCACTTGGATCTCGACGTAGATCTTTGTCCAGCGCAGATAGGTCTCATCATTGGCACAGCTTTGGTGGGAACTTCCGCGTGTTCGTGCGCTTGGGATCCGTTCGTCAGACGTGATCTACTACATCTTTACCCGTCCAAGTTTGCGGCAGTAGTAATTGGATTTTTAGCCGAGTTCGCGAGTTGTACCTGTTTTTGAGTGGAGGTGGTTCTCCCCACTCTGGATTTTACTTGGTGGTTGTGCCTGTTGGAGATCACTCATGGCGTTAAAGACGCCTTTTTTCGATGACTCATCGCGTGTCGGACCATGCTTAGGCACGCCCAGTGTGTCGAGACGTGTCTAATTCAAGTCTTACTGTATGTGCACCATTGTTAAGCCGAATCTTGTGACCATGAACGCTGTAAAACGCATTTTACTCCGATGAAAGAGGTGACAACAGCACGAGGGGTGCCCCTGCGGTCTCTACGTGTCCCCGAATTATCTAAGGCTACCTACCACCTTGTGTTCATGGCATCGAATGTAAATGGTTGGAGCAGCTCGATTGTTCTTTCTTGTTTTGTTTTCTGGTCACACGGGGTCCTGATTTTAATGCTGGCTGTCGGAGCGCTTGGGGAGATCTGAGGGCAAACACACACGGAGACCGTGCTATCAACGGCAAAGAAATGTTTGAATACGCATGATGCAACACGACTGAGCGCTTCTCTTACAAGAATCCTCTTATCGCCTGCATGTTTAAGCTGCAGGGCGTAGTGGCAAGCGATATCTATGACACATGTGATAGAAGCCCAGCAGTTCCTACATCAAGGATTTAGTGATTTAGAAGTTTTCTACGGGCACAAATATTTTTCGGATGTCTGTTGGTATTTACAGTATCAGGACATAAATTTTACCAACCACAGCTTGCCGCGTGTTCGAACTCATTTGCTGCAGTTACATTTGGAATATTTGTTTTTGATTTTGGTGGCGAATTGACAAACTGATTCTTGGCCGGTGTTTTCGCCTCGGTGTATCTGATGATGTCTTATCTAACGACATGTCTTATCATTTAGACTCTATCGAAAGGCAAACCCGTGAATATTCCCCCCTAATTGTCATTTGTACGAACGAGAATAGTAAACTTGAAATAGTGGCTGGTATTTAAGATGTTCAAAGTATACAACGCTGTAGATTCGTCCCAATCAGCTGGCCACCCAGCCCACAGCAACGCTACGCAGGAGATCTCCAACTTTAGCAACTTCGGTCACCTTGGGGCGTAGTTTTTCCAGCGCATCCAGAGCCGACTGCTTCTGCACCTCAGTGCCCGTGTTCACGAGCACTTCGAGAAGAGGGATGGCTCCCTCCTGCACGATCGTATTCCGGTTGTCCTCGCTAACACTCGCCAGCTTCTTGAGAGCAACCGCGGCGTTCGCTTTGTGCGAGTTCGTCCCAACGCGCAGAAATTCCACCAACGTCGCCACAACTTTCTCGGAAGGAAAAGAGCGGCCTTCGTCGCTTTCGCCTGCAAGGCTTCCAAGTGCCCGAACGGCTTGAGCTTGTTGGTCATCAGTTCCTCCGAGTACGAGCGCCAGTAGTGAAGACACCGCCCCCTCCTTCACAATGATCGCACGGTTGTCATCGTTGTTCTCGGCTAGACACGCCAGCGCGTAGGCGGCCCATTGTTTTTGCTCGCTTGTTCCAGCGTACAGCAGCCCTACCAGTGGGGCTATGGCTCCTCCTCGTCCAATCTCGTCTCGGTTGCCACCGTCACTTGCTGCCAGATTCCCCAGCGTGTAGGCTGCCTCTTGTTTCTGTGGGTCGGACCCCGTTCGCACGAGCTCCACAAGCGGCAAAATGGCTCCGTCCAGCTCCATCGCTGCGTCGTTATCGCACGCGAGATTCCCCAACGCGTAGGCGGCCCACTGCTTCTGAGCGTCGGTGCCGATTTCCAGAAGCTCGACGAGTGGTTTGATAGCGCCTGCAAGCGTGATCTCAGCTCGATTGGCGTCGTTGTAGGCGAGGTTCCCGATGGTGTACGCAGCCCACTGCTTCTGGGCTCTCGCGCCCACTCGAAGCAGCGCAACCAGCGGCGCGATAGCTCCTTCTTGTGCAATGGCGACTCGATTCGCCTCGTTGCTCAACGAAAGAGTCCCCAAGGCGTACACGGCCCATTGGTTCTGAGCATCCGTCACCGCTTTCACGAACGCCACCAGGGGAGGGATGGCACCTTCACGCGCGATCGTCGCTCGGTTCGCGTCGTTGTCGGCCGCTAAATTCCCGAGCGCGTACGCCGCCTCCTGCTTCTGCATGTCCGTGCCGGATCGCAGAAGCGCGACCAAAGGCTGGATGGACTTCTCACGAGCGATAGCCACGCAGTTGTCGTCGTTGTTGCTGGCGAGAGTTCCAAGCGCCTCTGCGGCCCACAGCTTCTGGTTGGGGGTGCCGTGTTCCAGCACTTTGACGAGAGGCGCCAGCACTCCGACAGTGCGAAGGATTTCTACGTCGCCCCGAGTGGCCATGCACGAGCAAAGAATGGCTGCGTCTTCCTTCTCCTGGTCGGTGCCGAGCTTTAGGTCACGGATGAGCGACTGAATTTGCTGCGGTGCTGCCTCACGGGTGCGACTTCGCAGCAGTTCGAACTCCATCTCGGGCATCTTGGAGTAGATGAACGTGAACCAGCTCAGACAATGCAGCGCGTACAGCTGCGTCAAGTAGCTCTCGTCGCGCTGCACCAACCCTGCGAATAGCTGGATCCCGTCGGCCTTGTAGACTTGCACTCGGCTGTTGCTGGTGACGCACTTGCGGATGAGCGCCAACAACGTTTTGTCCTTGTCCGCGGTTTGGTCGGAACCCAGCGACTCCATGAGCAACGGGACGGACAAATTGTCCACAGCGGGCGAGTGACTTCGCTTCAGCTCTGGCTTTTGAGCAACAAGCTCCTTCTCGACCTCGTCGCTCTTCCGCTTCTCCACAAGCCCCAGCAAAGCTGCTTGAACCTGGTCGTGGGTTAGTTTGACGTCCGCGTGAACGTCTTGCAGCTTGGAGAGGAATTTGGCCGCGCTCTTGGCCGCCGACGCGTTCCCGTTCATCACCGTCACGGAGGTGGCGAGCCCAAGCATGCGGAAGAGTTGGTCGATTTCGGCGACAACCTGCTGCCGCTCGGCCTCCATGTCGCTGCGCTTGAAGAACCGGAGGACGCGGTTCATGTCGTTGTACTTTTGCAGGTACCCCACGAAGCTGTTGACTGCCGAGGCGAATTTCTTGACTGTGGCATTGCGACGCAGCGTGGCGTCGTCTTGGAGAGGCCCGTCCCGATCCAACAATTGGAGCTCGACGTGGATCTCGGTCAGTTGCAGGTACGTTTGCTTGTTGACGCGGCGTTGGTGGCGAATCGCTTCTCGGAGCTCGAAAATCTTGACGAGGCCTTGGGCCACGTTGATGGCGGTGCACATGGCGAGGAATCTCCCAAGTGAATGAGCGCTTGGAGGCGAATTCAAGAATGGCCGAGCTGAGCGTCGGACTGCGAACGACGCGGATCTCGGTGAGACTTGAGGTGGTTTGGCATGCGTGGTTTGATGCCGGGCGGACCTGTACAAGGGGCGGTTGACTTGCCCTGTTGTCTGCCTCGTCCGACATTGCTGATCCCGTGCGCTTTGCTTGGCGATCAAAATTTGGGGTGTCGCCTATTTCCCACACCCTGTACGCTGCTCGGCCAGCACTGCGCTTCACATTGTCGGCTTAGCGCCGAGTAAGTCGCCTTGATGGACCACGTCTTGTGGTATTTTGGCGTCAAGTTTATCAACATTTTTGGCGACATTCTACCCTGAGTTTTCGCTTCGAGCTGATCATTTCACCACCACCTCGAGCTTCAACGGAATTCAGAGCTGGGTGAGCGGGGGAGGGGGGGGGTACTACAATCTGCTTCATGTATACAAGTCATTTTCGTCTCAAAATTGGCCAACTTTCGTATTAACAGCATAAACTTCTGTCGGAAGGTTGACAACTTCGGTGGTCATTTACAGTTGCTCACGTTTTCCAGGATTTTTTCTCGAGTTGAGATCTGCTCGGCTAGGAAGGCTGCAGACTTCGTACATGCCACGCCAGTCTTTTGCGGCAGCCTTGCGACCATAGGGACAGCGCACAACGGTGTTCATTTCGCATATCCGACCCCGATGGAGAGAGCCACTCTTGAGGGCAGTCCATCGAGTTGCCGTTTCGATATGTCGTGGACGTCGGACCAAGCTGAGTTTGTTGATTCTTAGGCACCGGGGGCGTGTCGAGACGCACCAAAGCAAGTAAATTCACGGTTTGGGGTAAATCTTAGCGCGTATATGGTCGCAACTGAAGTCGTAGTCGCACTCACATTCGTGAGTGGCGGCCACCGCCAAGTTGAAACATGCAACAGGCTGCTGCTATTATCTCACGCACTTTGCCCGTCTGAAGTGAGCCAAAAGATCCCATTTTGATGATAACGAACCTCTTTCTGCAGCTGCAAGAAAGTTCCCACACTAGCTATTGATTGTGAGAGTGGGGTGCTTTGGCAGTAGTTGATGACCGACCCCCAAGAGGTGATCCCAGGCTGGGTGAGGCCGTTTCGCTGTGAGCCAACGACGCCCGAGCTCATTCTCGGTAAATTGCTGGCAGCGTAATTAATGCCGAGCGCTCAATCCGCGTCCACCTCATGATATGCATGTACCTACCTCCGTTTCTCATTGGTAGTGCACTTCAAGGAGCCCAGCCAATAAGCGGAGTGCTGTACCTGTACTCCTGCACAAATGTCGCGACTCGCTAGTCGACAAGTCGGTTGTTGGTCCTTGCGAAAATGTCTCGTGTGAGCCTCTGGTTCGCTTCGCTTCGACTTGGTCGTGAATTGTCTTTTCGCCAGCCAATGCGTACATGTGCATGAACCATGAAGAATGCGCCTTCCTGCAAACTGTTCGGGGAACAAGTCCTTGAAAACGCATCACGATTTGAACTTCCGTCCTGGTTGAAAGAGGCAATTGCCGGGCGAAAGAAGGCAACTGCAGTCAAAGATCGCGGTGAGGTTGCGTCGCCTGACCACACGTCAACTTGAACCCAACGATACTAACGCCGTGCTCCACACGGGGAAGCTCTGGATTTTATTGACGAACTAAAAAACTCGTAGAATTTGAGTAGACGTTATAGCTGTTATATCTGTAAGACGCACACAAGCAACGTAAAACCCAGTAGGGTTTTTAATTCTACCAGCTACGTTTTGTTTTACCCAGGACTCTTCGCGCAACATTCAGTGGGTGACTGGGTTTTGATGTTGCTCCTGTCGAACAGGGTCAACATTCACCAGTTTTTTTTCATTGTGGTCCGGCTATATTATCTTACAGGTTCTTACGTAAGCATTTGTATCAAGGATATACAAGAATTTACAACTCTAGCCTGGACGATGCTATTTTGAAGGGATATACGCCCTTTTCGAAAAAAAATAACGTCCATAATCTTGTGAAGATATTTTCGCAAGTAATCTCATCACAACGTTTTAATTCTTAGGATTTAACATGTAAGTATGGAGTTTTTTTACGTCGAGTTGCGTTCTCGTAAGTACTCTGGATTAAAAATACGGAGAATGCATGGCTTTTGAATATATCGGTCGATGTTGCCATGCTGGTTGTTGGCGCAGTGTCAGTATCTTCCCTTCCGTGCATGAGTTTGAGATATTGGTCAAGCATTTTTCTTTGTGTGGTCAAGAACAGTGCCTAGCATCAAATCTGGCAGTGCACAATCTGGTCCAATGCTGTATGATTCCTGGAGTAGGTGGCGTAGAGCTGGATCAAGTTCTGTAGCCACCCTGCGGGAAACTTAGTTTTACTGGAGAGTTCGGTGATTTTTGAGAATCATTTACTTCGAAGTATGAGCAAAGATCTCTCAGGACGAAGGAGCCAGGCATAAGGCATGCTCGGGTTCCGACTGAGGTTTCCTCGTGATGTTGTCCTTGTATGATCCAGTCATTGGATGATGGGCATCCCCAACTTCCACACTGTACAGTAGTCGCCGATTCATTGTCCTGTGTAAAATGCATTGAGAATTTCTGCAGCACTAGCTACAGCATCGCGCACATTCGTACGCTTGGTAATCACACGTTCAAAACTTGTCCTCCTCAAGTCCGCACGCGAGAGTAAATGAACAGCGCACGTAACTATCCCGCCCTTCTGCCTTCAGACTCTGGAGGGAATCTTCCCGAGCAAGTTCTAGTTGTGCGCCAGGGAGTTCTGATAGCACTTCGAAACTGGTAATCGGACCTGTACAGACCGAATTCAAGCATTGAGTCTTCTCAAGCAGCTGCGGAGGAATGCAGCACCTTCCTCCGTGGCAACATGCCAAGAAATGGCTACTTCCGTGGAATCTTGCAGGATTAAATAATCGTGCCTTGAAGCCCCCCCCGCGCTGTCCTAGCTTTAGGCCTTCGCCATCGCTTCGACACGACAAATCCAACAATGCTCGGCCAGTATTCGAGTCTAGCGCGACCGATCGAGTCAACGGCTTTTCAAGATCCACGATCCCCCACGTGCGACTTTTCATTGCGCGTCCTTCGATCCGTCACGACTCGAGCATCGATCTCCCAAGTCTTGTGACGGCCCAATCTGGGCCTCGGAACTCATGCGGAGCGTGTTGGCGTGGAGTGACAAAGTGCCCGAGCGCAACGGGGAGAAGTTCGTGGTTCAGGATTTGGCCTTTCGACCGGATGGGACTCAAGTCGTGGCGGCGGTGGGCACGCGGGTGCTGGTGTACGACGCCGTGGACGGCACGTTGCTGCACTCGCTCAAGGGCCACAAGGGGACGGTGTACGCCGTGGACTATTCGCACGACGGCAAGCGGTTCGCGTCCGGTGGGGCCGACAACATCGTCATCATCTGGACGGACAAGGCCGAGGGCATCCTCAAGTACACGCACAACGACAGCATCCAGAAGCTGGCCTACAACCCGCAGTCGCAGTGTCTGGCCAGCTGCACGGCGTCGGACTTCGGGCTCTGGGCTCCGGAGCAAAAGTCCGTGGCCAAGCACAAGGTGGTGGCCAAGATCCTGTCGGCCTGCTGGAGCAAAGACGGCCAAGTCTTGGCCCTCGGTCTGCTCAATGGCAACGTGACGCTGCGGGACAAGCTCGGGGCTGAGAAGAGGCTCATCGAACGCTCCAATGCGCCGGTGTGGGCGTTGGCGTGGAGTCCGGCGCATGAGGATGACTCGACGGATATTCTGGCGGTGGGGTGCTGGGACCGCACGCTCGCGTTCTACACGCCGAGCGGCGTCATGCAAGGCAAAGCTCGCAAACTTGCGTTCAACCCCACGAGTCTCACCTACTTCAGGTTTGGTACAGTGTTTGCTTCGTCGTTCCGGATTGATGCAGCTCTAAGTTTGTTGTGTTTGATTGATGCTGCAGCAAGGGCAAATATCTGCTAGCCGGTGGCAGCAATCGCAAGGCTGGACTCTACACTAAAGACGGCATTTTCCTTGTTGGGTAGGCTCGAGTTTGTGTTGAAAGTTGTGGTTTGTTTTGTTGGCTGAGTTTTATGTGTTTGAGTTGTGCAGAATTTGCGAGCAGGAGAGCTGGGTATGGGCGATCAAAGCACGACCAAAGACGAATTTTGTGGGAGTGGGGAGCGAAGACGGCACGCTATCGATGTACTGCCTCGTGTTTGGCACTGTCCACGGCATCTACCAAGAGCGATACGCCTACCGCGAACATCTCACGGATGTGATCGTGCAGCACTTGATGACGGAGCAAAAGGTGCGAATCAAGACTCGAGACTGCGTCAAGAAGCTCAGCGTGTACCGCGACCGCCTCGCTGTTCAGCTCTCGGACCGGATTATCATTTACGAACTTGCTGGTAACAACGGCAGCGGCACTGCTACCAACGCCAGCTACGACATGCATTATCGAGTGAAGGAACGCATCACGAAGGACCTCCCCTGCAGTCTGTTGGTCGTCACCAGTCTGCACTTCATCTTGTGCCAGAAGCAGAAGCTGCAGCAGTACGACTTTACCGGCAGAAAGGAGCGCGAGTGGGTCTTGGAGTCGCTTATCCGCTACATCAAAGTCACGGGTGGGGCTCCTGGACGCGAAGGTTTGCTGGTCGGTCTGAAGGACGGCTCCGTGTGGCAGATTTTCATCAACAACCCGTTCCCGATCGCTCTCATCCAGCAAAGCAGCCCTATTTCCTGTCTCGACATCAGCGCCAAGTACGTTCGGGACCTCTCAGCTAGACTGTTGCTTGTAGACATCTAACCGGATTCGTGTACTTTGTAATGGTAGCCGAGAGAAATTGGCTGTCGTGGACGACTCGCACAAGTGTCTGGTGTATGACTTGGCGACAAAACAACTTCTTTTTGAAGAAGGCGCAACAAACAGCGTGGCTTGGAACACCGAATGCGAGGATATGCTGTGTTTTGGCGGCAATGGACAACTGAAGATCCGCGCGGGACAATTTCCGGGCCACACGCAGCGGATGCAGGGCTTTGTCGTGGGTTTCTCAGGCTCGAAGGTCTTCTCACTCAGTGCGTTGAGCGTGCAAACCATCGATGTGCCGCAGTCCGCGCCACTATATCGATATCTGGAGCAAAACAACTTCGCGGAAGCGTACGCGGTGTCCTGCTTGGGTGTCACGGCGGCAGACTGGAGGTTATTGGCCTGGGAAGCTCTCAAAAGTATGCGCTTCTCGGTTGCGCGGAAAGCTTTCATCCGTGTGCGCGACGTGCGCTACATCGAACTTGTCAATGCTCTCGAACAAACGTGGAAGCAACAATTGCCCCAGCTAGCAGGTGAAGGTAGCAGCAACCAGGAAGGCGAAGAAGTTGGCGGCGAAGCGGGTAAAAAGGTCAAGGCTCTGCTCCAGGCCGAGATCATGGCTCACCAGGGCAAGTTCCCGCTCGCAGCAAAATTGTTCGCGGACTGTGGAGAACCAGCACGCGCGATCAAAATGTTTGCAGACTTGCGGATGTGGGACGAGGCCAAACGCTTTGCTAAGGCTCGCCAAGCTGGAGATGTACAACAACTCGTACTGGCGCAGGCTCGCTGGGCTGAAGACGTTCAGGATTGGCGTGCTGCGGCGGAAATGTACGCAGCAAGCGGGAACTATGTTCGCGCCGGAGAAATTCTGGGAGAGCACGGCTGGTTAGACGAACTCTTGGAGCTCACGCGCAAGCCCGACGCCGCAGCAAGTTCGCGCTTGTTGACTGTCGCCGCAAATTTCTTCTTGAAAGGTGGCCAGTTCGCCAACGCTCGCGATATGTACCTCAAGCTTGGAGATCTTGATGCATTGCTGCAGATGCACATCCGACTGCAGGAATGGGAAGAGGCTGTCCGTTTGGCAGACAGACACCGAGACAGCGTGCGCCGGCCAGATGAAGTATTCGTCCCTTATGCTCAGTGGCTGGTGACTCAAGATCGCTTTGACGACGCACTGGACGCTTACACTCGCGCGCAGCGACCAGATCAATGCAGCAAACTGCTCTGCCAGTTGATTGACAATGCAGTGAGCGAGCGTCGGTTCCGTTCTGCTGCATATTATCACTGGAGGTTGTGCGAGCAGCAAATGAAAACCATCTCGGACCCGAAGCAGGAGACGACTGGAGATGTGGAGCTCAATGAGGAACAACGCGCCAAACTTGCAGCGGCGATGGAGAACGAGCTGCTATCGGAGCTCTACTACGCGTACGCCATGATCTACGCGTTCACCGACGAGCCGTTCACCACACTGCTCCCTGAATCGCTCTTCCACGCAGCGAGATTCCTTCTCAATAAACTTGCAGCTCGAGGCAGCAATGGGAGGGTTGGAGGCGGCACAGTTGTTGTCGCACCCCCTCCACCGGGAATTTCCCTCAGCAACATCTACTTCACACTGGGGCACCACGCTCTGCAGCTCGAGAGCTATAAGCTCGCGCGGCAAGCGTACGACAAACTGCTTCAGATGAAGCTGCGTCTGGACTGGGAGCCTGTTGTGGAGTGCACCGCCATGACGCTGCAAGCACGGCCGTATGCTGACCGCGAGGAGTTGCTGCCTGTGGACTATCGTTCTTCCACCGTAAACCCGCTGCTGAACCCCAACAACACCGGCGACGTCTGCATCAACTCGGGTCACCCCTTCGTCCGCTCTTTCGTGTCATTTGAGAACCTCCCGCTCGTCGAGTTCCAGCCAGAGGTAAGCGAACGCTTCTTGTCGTCATTGCATGGTTCGCGTACTGACATTCTGCTTTGCCTTGTTCAACGCGTGCAGCCTGGTATTTCTGATGACGAAGCTGAGCAGCTTATCTTGACGCACCCGAGCGACAGTGGAAGCAACAGCAAGCGTACAAGCGGTGGCTGGCGAGAGACCGACTACGGTAACGGATCCCAAAGCATGAAGCTCGACGACGACGATCCGGAGCCCGTCGACGATTCTACGCGAGATGGCGGAGACCTGTTCGAGCAGGCACTCAACAAGCAAGCCACGTACGGACCCAGCGTCGGCCATCGCTCTGGAGCTGCACAGTACCGCGTGCTTCAACTGGACGCTCGGACACTGCGCGCACTCCGTCCGAACGAGGTCTTCATCGTGAAATACCCGACCCGAGCAGTGCGTCCGAAGTTCTACAAGAACATGATCCCGGAGATCAAGATCCACTTGTCGCCGCAGTGCCGCAGGTTTTTCCACGAGGAAGACTTCGAGTTCGAGTACCTCAAGGCCGGCCACTGTCCGTGCTGCCAGGCCGCCGAGCTCGCAGCGTTGAATCCACCGGCGCCAGAGGACGACAACGACGCTGCAGACGCCCTGCTAAACGGGTCAAAGCTGAAAAAGTAAGACACCAACCAACCATGTTGTAGACGAAATGCAAACTGCCATTACCGAGGAGCAAGTGTGTGTGTACCTTGAGCCAGGCCAGCCAATATATACCGTCGTCTCAAGCGTCTTCTAAGCCTGAGAGAACGTGTCAGGCCGAGGCGAGCGTCCGAAGAAGGGCGAGCGCAGGAGACTGCCGTCCTCGAGCTGGTCCCATTGGCGTCGTCGGCCTGAGGGGGTCAGAAGACCTTGAGCGGGCGAACGCACCACCGGCGCGAGGCTGCCGGGCGTGTTTCCTCCTTCCGCCATGGCGTACTGCAGCGACTCCTGCTCGACGCCCGTGTCGCTGTCACTAGCGGCCTCCATGGTCTTGACGGCGCGGTCCGCCATCTCGGC
>JAHQIV010000506.1:0-19884 GCA_030463285.1 Phytophthora europaea
GCGGTCCCTCCCAGCGCGCTGCCGTTGAGGTACACGCCCTGGTCCTCCCAGACGGAGACCGTGCGGTCGAAGGAGCACGAGGCCAGGATCTGGCCGAACTCCGGGTGCGCCCACTCGACCTTCCAGACGCTCGCCTGGTGCGCGTTCCACTCGTGCTCGAGGCGCCACTCCTGGCCGTGCTCCTCCCAGATCTTGATCTTGCGGTCCGAGCTGCACGTGGCCAGCCGCTTGCCGTAGAAGTCGAAGCTCATGTCGTGGATGAAGTCCGAGTGCTGCGACGGGAACCGCCGGAACACTTTCTACCAGCGGCGGCGGCGAACACACAGACAGCACAGACACAGGAGCAGTGAGCGAACGTGGCTGCGCATTGAGTAAGAGAGAGAGAGAGAGAGAGAGAGAGAGCAGCACCATGGCGTTCATCGCGGCGGAGCTGCTTGCTCAGTGATGAATGTGTGAGCTCTTTTTTGTGAGGCCTAATTTTTGGGCTGGATCAAAATTTGGTCGCGGCACTTCAACGACAACTGAGGAAGAGCGTTTAGTTTTTTTTAAACCCTTAAAAGAGTGTGGGCGCTTGTGAGGCAGCTATCCGGTGGCATTACTTTCAAGCGAAGTCGCCATGGAGTGCTCTACAGGGTACCGCATCGCCCCTGTCCTGAGCGAAGTTCAATGTACGATATGTGGGGTAGGGCTTCCCACAATACCTCAGAATTACGTAATAATTGTATTAGACCAATTAAAAAATATGGACACGGCGGGGATCGAACCCGCGTCCATCCGCATAAAAGGCGGTGCTCTTACCAATGGAGCTGCATGTCCAAGACGCTTGATTACTTCGCCTTCAAGAGGTCTCAGCTTGGGGCTCGATACAACGGGTGTCACACAGGAGATCCGCTTTCGCACACCCACTGATAATTGTCTTTTCAGTAAGCTCATCCCAGCTTTCTGTGATCGAAGACGCAATATCAACGCGTTTTGGTGGCACCATTTCAAACGTAGAGCTGGGTGCTTGGTCTTGAAGTTGACTAATCTGTTCTCTAGCAACTTCCTGCATCTCATTTCTAGCAATGACTCCGATCTCCTCAGTAAGTTTTCGGCTCAGCTCTGTGCGATGTCGGTCTCAGCCTCGCGCGAGAGAATCGTTCCCTGCCCGCTGTAGCGCAGATTTTGTTGGTGTCCTTTGCCGTCTTGGCAAACTGCAGCAATATGTCCTTCTTGCTTTTTCCATTTCGAAATCTGCTTCTGCTTGCGTACCCTGCATGCATGATGCCAGTACTGCAGTCAGCAAGTTCGCGGCCAACTTCGTGCATGGCACAAGGTGTTGACCGCTTCCCTTACAGTTACACCTTGTACGTTGCACCGTCAGACTAGGTCGGCTGTGCTCTAGCAGTATCCACTGCTCGACGTCCGCCGGGATGTTATCCGTGACGGCCGCCCATTTCGATCGGGGGGGGGGTGGAATTTCCACTCCACTGACTGTTCCGTCGCCTGCGCCATACGGGCAAACCCCGCTGCCGCCCGGATCTGGTCTCGACGTTGGTGTGTCCAGCTTACCACCGCCGCTGCGTCCGCGGCTCGGCGCATCTTCCAGTAATATCCTCTTAACGGAACCGCTTTCGGCGGCCGTTGAGTGGACATCTGTTCGATAGCGACTTTGCTGTCGCTCACCACATGGATAGCCCTCCACGCATTTGCAATGCATTCGCGTAATCCGCGAAGTAGCCCCAGATGAATAGCTTTCACATTAGCCATGCTGTTCCCATCGTGCCTGATACTACTAATGTATCGCGTGTCAAAGGTTCCAGACGCTAGGTGCACCCTGACTATTATCGTGCCGCTAGCACCCCGCTTCTGTGAGCCGGGGTTCCCCCCCCCCCCCCCCCCCCGCGAATAAGACAACAAAACAGCACTCTCTGTACGGTGTCGCCGCTTGTCGTCCTGCCCAATCTGCACCTAGTACCAGGCAAAGTGTGCGTCCTAACTGGTGTGTCAATCTTGAGTTGAGGTAATGACGAGTGCGGACACGTGGTGTCCACAGTCTGGTGGGGGAGGGTGTAACGGGGTTACATCAAATAGTGTGTCACACACGAGTTATGTGTTGCACACCCCTTTAGTTCATATTAGATCAGTAGGTGGCTTGAGGGCCACCCATATGCATTAGACTAGGCTCTACTATGATAGCTAGTGAGTCCTATACATCCAGACAACAGGAGGCTCTGCCGCGACTAACAACAATACATTCAGTTCACATTTTGAAGCCCAGAGTTCATTTGCCTTGTTTAAGGTATTATATTTCTCTGGAGGCCGTAAGTAGGAAACTTACGGTACTCGCTATTGACTCTCGTATAGAGTTAAGGCTATCGAAAGTACTGTAGACTCTCTGAGTCTGTTAGTCTTCCTCTGACACTAAGCTACGGCAGCCCCGCTGCACCGGGGGTTGCAACGCCTGGCATCTCCCTTGTCGTTGCTTCTGATGGTTCGCTCAGCGATATAGGAGCTCTTAGTTGTTCATCACTTACCGTCGGTGGGTCATCAATTGTACCTCCTCCGGCATATGTATTATCGATTATTTCTGGCACTGCTGCTTCATCTAAAGCGCTTGTACTCGATTTCTCGAGCAATATATCAGGCATAAATTCATTATCAGCTACGAACCTAACTGGCACACTACAGACTGCTGCTCAAGCCAATATCACTTCAGTAGGTACGCTTACTTCGATCACTACAAGTGGTAGTCTAACTATGGGTTCTACTACTATCTCTGAGTCTAAAATTGGAGTACTTGACGGTGTCACGGCTGGCACGGCTACTGCTTCTAAGGCAGTAGTTCTGGATGCTAACAAGGACATTGCTACAATTAGAAATCTTACATCTACCAACCTAACTGGTACTCTTCAAACATCTGCCCAGGGAAATATTACTTGAGTAGGAACTCTTACATTATTAACTCTTTCAGGAGCTATCTCTGGAGCTACTAACATTGGTGCATCGGGCATGGTTACACTAACCAACAATACATCTTCAAGTTCCACCTCAACAGGAGCATTAGTGGTAACCGGAGGAGTTGGTGTGGGTGGGACAGTCACTGCTACAAACTTAGCTGGTACTCTAATTACAGCTGCTCAAGGAAATATTACTTCAGGAGGAGCGCTTACTTCTCTAACTCTATCTGGAGGCATTTCTGGTGCTACTTCCATTGGTGCTTCTGGTTCAGTTACATTTACCTATACTACATTATCTACATCAGCAAGTACGGGTGGATTAGTACTCAGTGGTGGTATGGGCATAGCCAAGAACATAACTATTGGTGGAACTGCTGTTTCCGCAGCATCTTGGACTACTTCAGGTATTCAATACAACTCATGGCTACTACTTATACGAGTAATACTACCCCTTCTTCTGGGACAGCTGCAAGTGCTACCATCACTTCATTTAACGTACCAACAATCGCTGCTTCTAATACAAGTGTAACTACTACAAATGCTGCCACAGTATACATTGCAGCAGCACCAATTGCTGGAACTAATATGACTATTACAAATCCGTATGCTCTTTGGGTTGGAAGTAGCTCATCTCTATTTGACGATACTACATTAGCTACAAGCCAGACAACAGGAGCATTAGTAGTATCTGGAGGCGTTGGCATATCTAAAAATATCATAATCGGTAGGAGTACTCCAGTTTTAGCATCATCGTGGAGTACTGCTGGAGCTCAATATCGATCAGTTCAACTACTTATACGAATACAAGTACTGCTTCTTCTGGAACTGCTGCAAGCGCAGTTATAAAAGCTTTGCACAGGCTACTATCGCTGCTTCTAATACCGCTGTCACTACATCTCGAGCAGCAACGGTATATATCGATAATGCTCCTGTTGCTGATACTAATATGATTTGACTAATACTCACGCTCTATGGGTGGAGAATGGATCTGTTTATCTCGATTCAGCTATTTCATCGACCTCTAATTCTACAAGCATTCTTATCATAAATGGAGGAGTTGGCATTGGAGGAGATGCATTTATATCATTGATTCATTCAGTATCTGGAACGCTAACGAACACACCTACCAATTCACAATCAGCATGGAACACTATGACAGCCGATGGTACTAATTGGTTAGATGGATCATTTACGATAATGGAAGATTACTACGGTAGTAATGCAACGCCTGTCAGAGGAGCTATTCAGATTCACAACGGTTCTCTATCAACGAGCACAAACTCGATGTTTATAGATACAATGACTAACAACGATCTTCGTCTAGGATGCAATGATAGTACTAAATTAACCACCCAGCAGACTGGTAGAGTTGGTATCGGTACTTCTTCTCCAAGAGCTTTTCTTGAAGTAAGCGGGAGCGTTTCAAGTACTATCGATCCAGGAGGAAGCGGCGTTGCATACTTTCTCAAAACCGGTAAGTTAGTATCGACGACAGGACCACTATCGTCGATAAATGTTTCAATTAAGAGTAGTAATGCAGTATTAGCCGGAGCTGGGTTTTATACAACATCAGATGCTCGTTTGAAGAAGGATTTCAATGTATTATATGATTCTATAGCTGATGCTATGTTGAGGGTTAAACCATTAGTATTCAGATACAAGAACGACGACGATAAAGTACCGTTTCAGCCTGGGTACAAGGCTCAAGATCTGCTTCACGTTGGATTACCCCATTGCATCAACTTCACTCCGAATGAAAATATGCATATTGAAGATCCACAGCTTGATACAGAAGGTATCCAGTATAGTGTTGATTACTCAAAAATGGTATGTTTGCTTCATAAGCTAGTCCTCCATCAGCAGAAGCAAATTGAGGAACTGTTGAGCAAGGCTGAGCTCAGCAAAAAAAACTGACTAAGCTCACACTGATTTCTTGTGTGGTTGTGCAGCTTGTCTGAGCTCAAAGCGCGAATGTCTTCACAGTATTTGGCTTCTTTTTTTTTGGTTTGTATGCCCACATACGGCCTCCATCTGCTGCTTCGGTTTGAGTGGCTACTGACTTCGTAGAGAATGGCTTCGAGTCGCTTGCCCAAACAGTTGGTCGATCTGCATGAGGACTCTCCTTGATAATCAAGATCCTTCATTAGATGCTTAAGCTCAGTGAGGTCCTCTCGGCATTGAGCTGATAGATACCTGCGCTCTTGCCCGGAGATTAGTCTTGGATCAAGAATCAACATCTTGCTTATTAAATCGACGATTAAGGGGCGCAAGCACCGAAATGTATCGAATTGTTTCAACACTGTTGAAAACGGAAAGATTTCTAAGCTTGCTTATAGTAGTCTCGTTATAATATCCTTGAATTCCTTATCAGAAATCAATCGATTGATGTACATATCGACACAGACAACCTTCAACTGCTTTAGAATCGAAAAATTGTCGTTGCCGAGCATCAATTCGCCCTTCAACTTGTCATACTCCATTCTCAATGATTCAAGTGGATCCTCGAGCTTCTCGGCGAAATTGTACTGGTGATGAGTCATCTCAAGAATCTATTTGATCAGTTTCTTATCATCTATGGAAAGCTTATCATACTTCTGCTGTTCAATGTTGTTTTTTAAAGACCTAATCCTTGATCATGCCCTGTAGAGCATCACTGATATCACGCATGGGACCTACTTTCTTGCGATTTGGCTGTACGATCGTCAGAGATCTCGTATCGAGATCAGACAATCGAATGAATTTCGATCCAAGCTTGCGATATATGTACGCTGATGGTGTTGCCAGGCCTTGAATATCGTTTAGGTTGTAAGTTTGATTAGTTTTGCGTTTTACACCTTCCAGAGACTGGAGGCCAGCCCCACGTAGCCCTCGACCCTTAAGAGAGCTTCCTAGTATAGGATCTTTGATCTTCACTCCATGAGCCTTGAGTACATCGGCGAATAGGTTTAGAGCATTGATTAGTGGTTCCGCTGCTTCTTTATCTGGCTTTTGATGAGCTGGCGCTCCTGGCTGGAGGCCAGAGTGTCTGCGGAGAGGGGACTCTCGAAACTCGGTCCGAGGGTCTCCAACCTCGAACATCGTTCGACTAATCGGGCCCCCGACTCAGATATTAAATATTTTCCATTTCACCCATGTAATCGATTAATAAATCGAGAGTGGCTGACCATTGAATACGCTTGAAAAAAACTTGTATGAGCTTAACCAGATAGCACTGAGTGCTGAGCGGACGCTCCTGGCTGGAGGCCAGAGTGTCTGCGACTACTCGGGCCCCCGAGCTTCTTGATGTTTTGATTTCGAACCTGGAAATTGTTATCGATCACACTGAAATAGTATTTATTGTTGGTTTTCCAGCTTACGATTGGAATCAGATCGATTCGGAATATTACATGGTTTTTAGCTTCTTCGACGAAATAACCCGTGATAATTGACTTCGCTTCCGCATCTGGAACAGATAGATCATTTTCAACGCCTGGACCTGCCAACTTGCCTTTGTACCAAATGCCTTGAGTTGATTTAAATCTGTTAGGATCGGTATCTAAAACAATGTCTGGTTATGGTTCAAAATCAAAAGTCAATCCTCTTGATTTAACCATCTCGCTAAACTATGCCAGCGTTGATGGCCAGGAGATCTCAGATATTCGAGATTGCTTCCTCTGAGTTTCTTGGTTTCTAACGTTTAGATCGCCCTTCGAATCGATGATAAGCTCATATTTGTCCAGGATCTCTCCATCTTTCAGCACTGGCCTGATGCTGATATTAGATCCAGTCAGTTTACCCTTATAAGCCTTCAGCATGAATAGTAGTTTCGATTTGGCTCGTTCTTCATCAATCTCCGTTGATGATGAAGAATCATGAAACCATGTGGGACGTACATGAATCTTGTTTGTCGCTTGGTCTGAAGACATTTCATTGTGTCTCTTGCTTCCAGTTATATTATAATTATGATATGGAGTATTGCTATCCTCCATCCTCATTAAGCTGACTTCATCAATGCTGTTTGACTCAGCATCAGTGCGAATACCCAATAACGCTTCGAACAGCTGAATGTACTTTGATGGGGAATTTTTATTACTTTTGACACTGTAGATTCCACCATTTTTGCCAATGTATCGCTTCATATCTACAGAGTTGTTTGTTTTAACTGGATTAAATTTTAGCGAAACCCAATTCGGGTTAGATTTGTAAAGATTAGTGATCCATTTTTTAGCAATGAATTCATCGGAAATAGATGGACTAAAAGCTTTCTTTTGAGATTCAGCTGACTGCTCGCTATATTTAACTTCAGGAATCTCCTCATTAACTTCAGGGATTTCCTGGGATTTTTCTATATGTGCCTCACTTGTTTGAGTTCCTTTTGAAATCAATAGCTTTTTTAAATCTCCATCTCCAACTTGAACAGAGGAATCCTGCGTTGAATTCTTGTCAAGGGAGATGGTTTTGTTGGCATTTGTGGCCCATGCTGCTTCAGCATACATACGGCGAGCTTCATCTTTCTGTTTAACGCGAAGCTTGGTGCGTTCGAGTAGATCGATGCGTTTTTGCTCACGCTGAGCAAGACTTGTAAATGAAGGGAACATACTAAATGATTTATAAGATCGAAGACCGAAGGGTCGCAGATCCAAAGATTGAGATCTCTAAGCTCTGCTCTATATCGATGTCGATATTTATTTATGAAATTTTGATTTATAATCGATCGTGTTTGGTATGTCTTCCTGTGAGTCCCAAAGTTTCATTGTAAATTTATGAACGATCGAGTTACGCTTTTGGAGCAATCTGATGTAAGCGTTTAGACATTCATCGATAGGCAAACCAAAGAGATCTTCGACCTGATCCTTGTATTTTGGATCGCAGCATACAAAACGATATGCCCGATTGGGGTCGAGTTGCTGAAGATGATATTTGATATAGTCAAGTCTGTAGATGTCGTTAAGCATCTGATTGATCTGGTTGAAGTTGCTTTTGAAGAATGTTTGAGCCTGCGCATTCATGAATTCACTGCCATTGTCGCTTGTGACAATATCTACGTTATGGAGGCGGGCATATGCTTTTAGTGCTATTAAAACCGTTGATGCAGTCTTGTTTGACAAGACGTTTGCATAGCCGAGACGAGAGTTGATGTTGATAGCAGTCAATATTGGTCACTTGTCCCAGAACGCGAGATCTATCTGCCATGAGTTGGGGCTATGTGAAGCAATCTTGAACCCATCAAAGCGCTTCTTTTGCTCTTGAAATCATTGGATATCTGACTGAGCAGCATACCAATTCTTCACGATTTTAATAGTTATATTAGGATCTAACTCGTGAGCCTTCTGATAAAGAGCTTGAGCACCGATAAAACCAGTTTTGGGGTCATAGTAAAGTTTTGTAAGTAACTCAGACATTATATATTGTAGTACTTAAATTTGTCGAGGGATAGTCGAAATACCGTCCGAGAGAACTTGGCGCTTGTCGTAATAGTAGTTGAGAGCTGTTTTCGTTTGAGTATTGACTTAGATTCCTTCGATAGTCTAAAACCCTTATTAGTACCCTGAAGTGTGATGCGGTCGCGAACAACGGTCTCAAATCCATGGGGGTTAAGTACATCATCGTTGCGACCTCGTCCCTGTTGCGCACCCTTTGCTGAAACCTTGACCTTGTAGGACTCGTCCGGTAGGCAGCAGATATAGTTCATGGATGCCAAGGATACCATAGCATCACCTAACCATTCGTCCTTGAACAAACCAGGAGTACGTCTATCAAACTTAGCTACATCGTTGTTATAGTCTCGAGGGAACCAATTGTACTTGTGCTGCTCGAAATGTTAGCGCAGATCAGGCTTGATGCAATCCTGGAAAGGATTCTCACAGATGAAAGCAATATACGCTGAATCGGTATCCATCTCCTGATACTGGAAATCGCTTCGATCGAAGTAGTAGCCGAAGTAGTAGTCAATGCAGTCGTAGTAGAACTGAATCATCCGTAGCTTGGCAAGCTGATAGATAGCAATCGTGAATCGAGTTCTTGTTCTTGATTCGTCTCTTCTTTATGGTGATTTCACAAGCATCGTTTAGTTCCTCCAGACCATGGAACGTGAAATGTTCGATCTTTGCCTCAATTGCCTTCTGATCCGACTCATACTTGACCTCCTAATGCTTGCTCATATCCATGCCAGATCGACCGAATGCGCTGTTGCCTACACGTTTCATCATCTCAGCAATCATAGATTTAGATTTATCAGCGTCACCCTCTCGTCGAGCATTTGACACAGCTTCCATGAAAGGAGCGAATGCCGTGTGAGAGCTGGCCTTGATAAAGCAGTAGGTCTTGGTGATCTCCATACCATGAGAAAGGTACCACTTGAGCAGCGGTGCATAGATAAGAATCTTTTCGCCAACGTAGCTACCAATTAGCTTGCAAGCAGGCTTAGAACGATTTGATTCGCGAGACTGGTTGTAATCGAGCATATGCTTGCCAATGACACTCTCATCGCTACAATCGATTAGTACATTCTTGAAAATGGGGGTCATCTCACTGAAGTAGTCTTTTAGGTGCTCTGGAGTATGAATATCACACTCAAGAAAGCCACATACGTTGTCTGCCTTGATGTCATCGATGATACCATGATATGCCTCAATCGTAGTCAATCGACCACACGGCATCTCATTTCCAGGGGCCCACAGGTACAGAGCGTCAGCGTCGTATCCGATAATCTTCTTACATAGCTTACCACCACGAATCTTTGTCTCGTTCCACTTGGCGTAGCGGTTGAAGATAATGGATGGCCTACCGGCGATGTTGGCCTTCATCTTACCGTATATCTCAGATTCCTCCTTGTCAATCGAATATACCAGTTTGTCCAAATTGAATTCGAGCAGTTTCTCGTATCGGAAACCCATGAGAGGCATATCCTTACGAGCGGTATTACACGAAATGCAGCTGATCAAGATGTTCCCATCGAGGTGGCCAAGCTTGTTGTTGATTCTATCAGCAGAGGCAGTTTCGCAAGTCACTGACTGTAGCACAAAGCACACAGGTACTTCTGATGCTTTAGCAATGTATTCAAGTGATCAAGTGTCATACCACTAATATATTCGAACATATCCGTAAGCAATGCTTTTGGGTCATCATTTACAAAGCAATGTACCTCCTTAGTTGAACTATCGGCTATTGATACTGACACAGGAATATGCTCGTTAGTAAAGACAGTATTTTACCGTGTTCGATCCCAGTCGGCTTTAGAATAGCTTCAAAGTCATAAACGACAAAGTGGTCGATATATTGATCAACATCTTTAATGGCGTACTTCGTCAGTAGTGATCTAATAGTGTTCTGAGCAGGTCGATAGATCGTTGGCTGGGCTGGGAAGCTTTCAATATTTACTCGTTCGCATTGGTTCTTAGAGTGATCCTTAAGCTTCGTGGGGCTGACAAAGACCATTTCACACTTCTTGCATTGATACTTGCTTTGGAGCAGATCAACATTCTTGATGTATAGAGCATGATTCTCATGCGATCGAATATTCATATTTTCATACTCTTTCTCCCAGCGACGAATGCATTCAACGTTTCCAGACTCAATATCCATAGTATAGACATTAATACTGAGTTTGAAGCATTCCTCAACGTCATCGAGCTGGAGCAGATCAATAGGTTTGAAGTTGCGGAATAATCCCAGAGAGTAGCTAATACCCTTGAAAGAGCAGTATCTCTTAAATTCCTTCTTCACCTGCGCTTGAATTGTTCGAGGATTCTTCTTAGGGTCCTGCAGTAAATGCCAGGCAATACAATGGAAGATACATTTGTTGTTGGTCTTCGGAAAGTTGATAACGTGCTGGTATTCACGAATAATCTTAGAAATGATCGCATCACTCTCTCGAAGAGCATGGTTGCGATGACAGATGTAAATCCTGAAACCAGTGATCGACTTGAGCTTGTATCCCGAGCTTGGATAGTTTAGTTTGATCGCCAACTTCATAGATCGGATCTCAGAAATAATTTTCTTGCGAATGTCAGTCTTGCTGTTGACAGCAACAGGGGTGTCAAATACATTAGTATTGGATATGTTCGGGTGCCAATACTGTGTTAAATCATCGGTTAAACTCACAAGGTCATAGCCGAGAGCAATATTCACCTTAAAGGCACTCTTTTGGTTGGTAAGTACGTTCTCAAGCTTGTCGTAGAACTCAGCCGGTTAGATACCTTCATATAGATGAGATTCCATCTGCTTACCGTAATAAAAGCGATACTTAGGATCAGCCTTATACTTAGGAGACATTTGCTTCCTGAGGTCTTCAATTGATACCTCGTATTGGTTGGCTACCAATCTCTGGTTGCTTGGGCGCGATAGATTGCTAATATATGTCATTCTACCAGTTTTACCCCGAATCTTGACTCGATAGCTACTTCCCCATTTGATTGGGTGAATATTTAATCGCTTTAGTCCTTCGAGTTCATATGCAAATATATTTGCTGTATATATCCGACTATATAATATCAGAATAGATCGACTTTATATCATACCCTGATACAAAATTCAAAACAAATTAATTAATTAGCTAAGTTCGGTTTCACTGTTAGGATCGCATTGGTTCGCTGCGTAGGATTTACGCTTTTGGGCACGAATTTGCTTACGATTCTTCTCATCCTACTCCTTCTGCTTAGCTGTACGCGTTTCTCTCGTCTTTAGGTAGTAACGCTTTTGAGCTGCTTTGATGCGCTTTTTGTTAGCTTGGTATTGTTCAGGAGAGTAAGTCATCTTTGCATATTATTAACTTTTTATTTATCAGGAATAAAAAATAAATAATTTCACCTTACTTGATTCAACGTCCTGGAGTTGTGTGGTGCGTTCTGTTGATCACTCCATTCTGACTTTGTAAGGGGATTACTCTAGATGCTCTTAGGTGCGATGGTTGAGCGGACGATGAGCGGACGGAACGCAGATACCCTTAGATACCATGATTAAGCAGATGAGTGCATGTAAGAAGATCTCTAGATGGAAAATAAGCAAAAGGAATTAACATGTTCTCAACAATTGCACCGCTTGGACGATCATATAGAAGATATTTATTGCAGCATCGCGTAAATCTTCCCGACGATTTCTTTCAATCCTTCAAATGTCGGTACGGTATCGGTGAGTGGAAGAGTACACTCTTGCTGTCGGACCCTCTCGTCTTCACTGATCACGAACTTCCACTCGAGAAAATTGGTCACAATGCCATACACCACAGTGAGATCTTCGACATCAGCATGAGCTTCCAGCCCCATCACATTCTGAACCAGTCCTTGCAGCATATCTTCACGCTTTGCTTCGACAAGTGAAATTCTCTTGGTGCCACGCTTGAGCACGAACTCGAATCGACCTTTTAGGAGCACGTTCTTCCCAACCACGTCTTCTTCGACTAATATGCGGACGTTCTTGAGCAGACGACTGACTGCCTCAAGGATCGGGGCGATAAAAACAATCTCTTGGCTTCTTTCCCATCCGAGAATTGTCCATAGAGATCCCGCACGTCAACAATACGAGCGAGGAGTAGCTCGATGTCAGCATCAGGAATATCGCTAGGTTGAAGGTCGTAAGAATCATCGAAGTTGTAAATGGCTTGATATCTTCCCAACAAAGACTCGAATAGCCCACAGTCTAGTCGATATCGTGATTTTCCGCTTTTTGTTTGTTTTCTTGGCGACTTCACTCGTCGTCATCTGGTTCGCCTCTTGATTCTTCTGACGAATCATTGCATTGATCGCAGCCCATCGTTTGAGACGTTCGGGGTGACGGTGTATTGTAGTTGGTGGCAAAGAGGGTGCCACGCCGAGAGCCATGGCTGGGGAGCGGTCGTTTTCTTGTTCCGGAACCACCACCAGCACGTGGACAGGGATCGTTTTAGCGATACTATCCTCCTTCGCGACTCGGAACGGCACGTCTTTCGCCGACAAGTCAACCATGTTGAGTGGTGCTCCTGCAACGTCCAACGGCGTCAAGCCATCTGTGTCCTTCACGACGTTGTTCACGTCTGCCTCCGTCAGCCACGCGCCGCGGCCCTCGTCTTTCTTCGCCAGGAAGAGCTGCAGGTCTTTGGCGTCGCACGTGATAGTCGCCGGGTTCTCCTCCTTGATCGCCTTCTTCAACGCTGACACAGACGCGCCCTCGTCGATGTCCACCTCAAACGCGCTTCCCGCCACACCAACGATCGCACAGAAGTGCTTTGCCTTCTTTTCTCGAGGCGGTAGATTCTGGAATGAGGAAGAGAGTTCGGCGTATTTAAGTATTTACGCGGAAATGAAGGGTGTCGCATAGTCCAGTTCCGAGACATCAGCGGCGTTGACGACCCAACTGCAACCGTGCTGCATCCTACCCGCAAAAATACAAGAAGCTGTCTTGGATATCGAAATGAACGCGACTGAAGCAGCAGCCGTCGTCAACATGGATGAACTATCGCACTATTAATCAGCAAGTTACAACAGCGGACATTTTCTGTCACGCGACTGGATGTGAACTTCCGCAGGCGTGGCTTCATTGAGCCGAGAGCGTCTACAAAATCGGTTTCTGAATATCGTGAGCAGCACATGGTGGATAGCAGCACTGACCATGATTCTTTTCGCGCTCTCCAGGCGGAAATAGCGGCAGGTCATGAATCATAAGTCATGATGCATGGATCAAGTCGCAGCGTTAACTGAACGAGTAGCAGGACTCAAACAGAAATCGGCAGCGGCTATCGTAGAACATGCATGCGGTATTTCGCCTAAGTTACGGCAGGATAACACACCCTACAACCCCGGATTTGCTCAATCGAAGTACATGTAGCACATTAAATTCTCCATCAAGGCTTTCGTCCAAAATACCACGCGCTTGTGCAAGTATTTTTGTCAGCTATACGCTTCGTCACCTCCGCTAGCTGTTGGCTTCTGTGTACCGACGAATTTCGCTCGGCCGCTTAATGGTGTGGCATGGTGCCATGGTGTCGGCGAAATGGATGCATACGCAACTGTGTTGTGGCAGGTTCCCAAGCTACCACCTCGTAACTCAGGAAGAAGCGGCACTAGAGGTTCGTCCAAAGTCCTTCTACGACTAATAGAGGAGGGGTCTTATCTAACTTCTTTGGACACGCCCAGAAACAAATCAGCGAACTTTACTTCGACTCCTGCAGATTCGCAGACCTCCGCATGCAGGTGAGGAGAGTGAATCGAACGTGGAACGAGGCGAGTTAATACTTAGTTCTCGTGCGAACAGATCCGTCTCAAATTGAAGGAATTTCCTCTTGACGCTCCGTCTCCGGGTGCGTTTTGGGACACGCTTGAGCTTTTTGATGAATATCTGCCGCTACTACTTTCTATTCAACGATATCACTCGGAAAAACACTCTGATGCCTCGACACTTCCATACCTCCTCACCATTTTCCCACCTCTATTCTACGGGTTTGGAGGCCTGGATCTGCTTACGGATCGGCTAGTGGGGAAACAGCAGCGTCTTGAGTTTTGCATTCCAGTCGAGCTAGTGCTCGTGTTGTGCACAATGGGGCAATTGCACGCATTACACGCCGAAAGTCAGATCAGACAAAGGGGCGAAGCTCTAACGCTGGCTGCTTGGCCCAACGTGCAGCATGCTGAAATCTCGTGGCAGAGTGCCGAAAGCTTTTTTCGCTGGGCTGCATCATATGCGCGTGAGATGACCACAAAAGAGATTGAGCCGAATGACTCGTCGACGCGGCCAATTTGGAGGTTCTTCGACGCGATGGCAGTAAACACTGCGGCTCTATCGCGACTGTGCTCTACTCATCGACTGTCGACTCATTTGTCTGGTGTACGTGGTTGAGCCCCTCCCCCTGCCTCGTGCAGTTTAACAATCGATTCTTCTTGTCAATGGCTGCGCAGTTGAGCCTTACAGAAATGAAATCGGAACGTTTATCGCGAACCGGGTCCATATGCGCAAGGCGAGCGCTTACATTAGTTCGCGAGGCACATTCCCTGCTATCAGGCCGCCCAAATACCAGGTACTGTGTCTCCATCAACATCTTGAGATACGTTTGGAAGTACCCACTCCTATGCTTGTAGGTTCTCTCAGCAACTTAGATGGAGTCTTGGCGCCTACGAGACTCGCTGGACAGCCATCTACTTCCAAAGCGAAATGAACATCTACAAGCTCGATGCAAACCCCGGTAAGTCAACTTCTCCCTACCGTGTTCGGCGAAACTTGATACTAAGCTATCGTTTGAATCGGTTGATAGAAATCGCTATCTACTTTTGTGAAGCTTTGCTCAGACTTCGGACGCCGCAATTCCCTCCAGGACCATCGCAGAGCCAGGAGCCAAATTTCTCCCAGTGTGCTCATGAACTTCAGCTGATTCATCACACGCACCTGACGGAAGCAATCGACCAAAAGAAGGCTCTACTTGGCGCTTGTCGAGATCGATTCGGAACTACGTGGGCCTTCCAAGCACTTGACAAATGCGTGGGTGTAGATCTCCTCACTATTCGAGGTATGGAACCGGTCTTTCGTGACGAGGAGCGCGTTGGTGACTCTGCTATCGAAGAAGACGAAGTCCACTATTCATCTCCATTTCTAGTGGAAGTGATCGCTGCGAACGTAGAGGCCGCACTCTTACACTCGAAGCTTGATGACCCCCCGTCAAGTATAGCGAGTGAAGCGAGTGAGATCATCCTAACCAAGACCCCGCAACCAGTGGAGAGAAACGTAACGCGCTCCAACAAGGGCTTGACGGAGTGTCGTATAGTCACTCCAGCAGCAAACGCTACTATCCAAGTGGATCAAAACGCAGCGAAGCCGAAAGCATTGAGCTCTGGACAACTGATCAAACGTCCATCCAGTGCGACGCAGCAAAGTTCTGGCTGGGTGACGATGAGCTACGGGGGCAAGTTATTGCACTTCGAGAAGTCGATAGACCCACTGACAGCAGGAATTGACCGGAGTCATCGAAATTCCGCTTCAGTCCACGATGGCCACTTGGTTCCCAGACAGACAAAGCCTCGACCATCTTCGTCGCCTTGCTATCTGTCGTCAAAGAGGGCGTCAATCCCTGACACAGTTAGTGCTAGAAGACAGCTCGAGAATGTCAAAATGTGGGCACCCACACGTGCATCGTGTGCCTTATGCGAGCGAAGGTTCATGCGCTCCAGTCTTCCAGGGGTGGTTCTCATGAAGCGCATCTACGACCTTCGCCGCAAGTGGGGCGTCATCCAAGACTCGAAAAAGTATAATGCCGCGTCGGCACTCTACGCGACAGCGAGCGTGTGTCTCTTTTGCCAAGAGATCTTGGCTTACGAGGAAAGCAGGCAGCCATCGGGTCCTACAGACTTCACAGAGCACCAACCACCTATTTTCTCGGCCGTCGACCCCAACAAAGACGCCGAAATCGCACGCATGATCCACGAGTCAATCCTGTGTCAGTGGCACCGGCAGCTTTCAAGTCGCATGGAGGACAACAACCTGCAGGATATCGCTGCAAACAAGCGCGTGCGTCAGTCGTCAACTGTCTGCAGCATGAAGGCGCAAAACGCCCTGGACCCCGATACGAATCGCTCCGCGCACACGAAGGAAGAGTTCCAGCCGTGGTGGGAAATTGATCTTGCGAACTACGTCGAGGTGCACTCCGTCAAAGTCTATCTCCGAGACGAGGTGAGTCACTTGTACGCTGCTGCTAGGGGCCTCGCTGCCAACCCTGGCAGACGAACCACTGGCGTGTATCCGCTGCACATCAGCGTCTCGATGAAAACGGGGGTAGGCCGCGACCGTGACGACATCATTGCGAGTTGTGTGAGCTCGCTGTGTGTCCCGGACAAAGTGACGCCGCCGATCGAGTGGGTGGCCCCGCACAAGTCTCGAGGCAGATTCGTCCGCATCCAATGTCAAGGTCGCGCCATCCTGCACATTGAGCGCGTGCACGTGAACGTGGCTAAAACACCTGCAATAGTTGTAAGTGATCCCTTGGTGATGCGGCAGCACGTTCGGCAGGTGCTGCAACGCACCGCCTTCCGTGCATCCGTGATTGCCACCGCTGCGACTTCAGCGTCGTCAGGGTCCAGCAAAGTGGCTGTAGCTGCAGAGTCGACACCGAAACGAAGAATGTCAACGCTGGCTGTTCGCTCTTCACAGCGTCAAGACAGTCACGTAGCGCTGAACAAAGCTGGGAGTGAGTCGCAGTCGACATCGGCGTTGTTTTTCGACCCCCAACGCGCCGAAAAGAGGCGCGTCTCGAGGCTGTATTCCCGGTTTAAGAGCTTGCTGGACGCGCGTGCGAAGTACGTAGCACCTGAAGAGGAGACATATGAGGAAGTAAGCGGAAGTGCGAGCGAAACTCAAACGAAAAAGTAGGCGGATGGTATTCAATCCGTCGACTGTTAGAGCGAGCGCTTGAGCAAGAGATCGAGCTTTTGCTCGAGTGCAGCAAGTTGGGCAGCCATTCGTTGAATCTCAGAGCTCTCCGTCGCATTGGCCAAGTCTGCGTTCAGGGGAACAGCATCATCTGAGCTCGGGCCTGTTGACGTTGCTGCAGCTGGATGAACGATAGCTTCGTTTTCGTCGTCATCACTCAGCCCGTCGGCACCCGACACATAGTCATCACGAGTCATGGTCGGATGCTTATGCTGCTCGCAATTCTGCGTAGCTGCTTCACTGGAACCAGAAGGAGCACAGCCGTCGAGGATATGCTGCAGTGTAGCACGAGCTTCATGCTCTTGCACGCTCGCTGAGGGGAACATTTCGATTAACATGCGAGGCGTGAGCATAGCTGACTGGACACTGAACGGTTTTGAGTCGGCTTCCGTCTGCTCCAGCATTGCATTGAGCCTGCGCTCGAGAAGGTTGGGTCGGATTCGTCCTCGGAAAATAACATCAGCGCGACCTAGCTCCGCGGACTCCAAGTTAACGAGTCTTGCTGCTGTCTGATTGACGCGCGGTGCGGTTTTTGACGATACTTCCTTCTTGTTTCGACGGGCTCTGCACTTCGCGACATCGTGCAGCCAACGCAGCAAACCCCACACCATGTTACCCGCAATTCGATACATGGAGAAGTTGTTGGACGCCTTGTAGCTCTCGCTGCTCACGTCCGCGTACGCATCCAGGACAATGGCGAGCATCATGTTCAGCAGCACGAGGCTCACAACGATCATGTAGCCCCAGTAGTAGAACATGCACACAGGAGCGTAGAGCCCCTGGATAGTGCTGTAGTCGAAGTTCCCGAACAGCATGTTGATGCACGTCTCCATCGCAATTTGGAGGGACGAAAACTCCCCCACGCGGTCACCGAAGAGAATCGTGCCGGAGACGGCGAACGTCACGAAGATGACGATGAACACCACGAAGAATGCGCCGAATTGGTGCAACGCATTAGCCACCGTCCGCGTGAGAATGCTCAGTCGCGGGTGGAAGCGGAATCTCTTGAGGATCCGCAGACCCAGCAGGAAAACAGCGAGCGTAGCCACCAAGCGCAGCGCGACGGTGAGTTTCGCCACAGACTGCAGCATGTCGATCACCGCGTAGAGACGCGCTCGAGCCTCGGCGTCCGATGCCCAGTTCTTGCCACCGACCACCAGCGATGCCAAGTTGTCCCGGAAGTCCTTCTGAAACATGAGTAGAACGATGGAGAACCACACGACGTAGAACGCGACTACAACCACCGTGGACGCGTGCTCGATGACGACCCAGACATCACCGCAGATCACGTTTCGTATCCCTGTTCGACGATACCGATAGATTTTCCTTAGCTGCATGCCGACTGCCAGCAAGAAGAAGACCAAGACGACGATATCCGCGGCGACAGAGATCGACGCGCTGTACGGGTTGGACAACGCCGGCGTGGTGGACGAACTCGTCTCGACAGAACCGCCCTCCGAGAAGGTGAGCTGCATCTTCGTGACAGCGTACCCCTGCAACTCGCCGTTGTACGTGACGATGGTGACCACGAGCTCCTCCGTGGAGAAGTCGAGCCAGTCTCCGTCGTTTTTCAGAGCGGTGATCATGCCAGCGGCTTCTGTCGCGTTCGTGTCGAAGCTGATGAGCTTCTGCACCGTCGAGGTGTTGGAGGAATCGTAGCAGGTCGGGTACAAGTTGGCGAGGAACTGCTGCGTCACGCACGAGTGGGTTGCCTTCTTGGTCACCTCGAAGTTGACCGCGCCCAGGATCTTGTTAAAGCTCGCGACGCGCCCCCATCGGTCCTTCGTGAGCGCGTTGCCGTTGTAGTCCTCCGTGATGAAGACGGACGGCGCGAACGTGTCCGTGAGCCAGTCGAAGACGTCCGAGATGTCGCCGATGTTGTAGAACTTGATGGTCGAGTCCTCCGTGACCGTGTCGCTGCCCGACGTCGCCAGCGTCGACGACACGGCGTACCCCTGCTCGTACATGACGGTGGCCGGGATGTGCGCGAACAACATCCCCACGAAGGCACAGAAGTAGAGCACAGGCACGGGAATGCGCCACACGGCGCTAACGATCCTGCTGTCGTGGCACAGCGAGTCGTACGCGGACTGGAGCGGGACTTCCAGGAGGCGAGAGGCATCGGTGTCACGCTTAGCCTGCAGACTGCCAGTCGGCGCGTTCAGCGTCATGCCGGCCGTCGTCAGCTTCTTCATGCTGCGGCGAGATCAATGGCGGTTGAAAAACAAACAAACTAATAGCAGGACAAGGAGGGGGTTTCACGCGCTCGTGTGAAGGTGACGACCGATCGCCAAAGGAACTCGTTGTTTGATACCTGCCTGCTGCTCTCTCTCTTGACCTGAGCCTGCCTGCTTCACTCGCGCTTGCTGCTCTTCTGTCCCTTGGTCTCTCCTCTCTGCAGCATCCACTTGAGTCCGCCGACCAGCACGAACGCGAGCGCTGAGAAGACCGCGACCCACTTGGTCCGCGTGAGCACACTCACGACGCTCTCGAGCGCCTGCCAGCGCTCTGGGAACAGCCAAAGCAGCTGCAGGATGGAGACGTTCTCGGCCACGTCGCAGAGCGCCGCGAACGGCGGCAG
>JAHQIV010000507.1:0-19880 GCA_030463285.1 Phytophthora europaea
CATTATTCCATCATGCTGTCGGGTTGCGTAGCCAAGGGAACTTGAAGGAGTAGTCCGAGCCTTATGTCCAATCGCAACAAAACATATTAATCAGAACGAGTGGGTTGACATGACTGCCATCAACACTTACCATAGTGTTGCAGAGTGGCTTGCACATTGTAGAAAACCCAGAACACGAGCTTCGTCTGCACTTGTTCCCCTTGCTTCTCAAGGACGAATGCTAATTGTCGGAGTCCTGAAAGTCGAAGTCTGTGCCACAAAACGTAGAACAGGACGACTAGCGATACGATCTGTAGGAAGCAGTACAGCATGACGTTCCCGATTGTTTGGCGCAGCTTTTCGTCGTCCATGTTGGCGATTTGGGAGTAGAAGACTCGATTTGGAAGGTGATACATCACGATCAGATTCGCCGCTAGACACCATGACAAACCAAGTGAGCTATCCTCAACCTCCACACGAAGAATTGGTTCGACGGCCTTACTGAAAATGAGGGGGACGATGACCTCGACGTAGTTGAGCAAGATGACGAACTCCGTGATGTACAGCACTTTTCGGACATTGACGGTATAGTCCAGCTCGAGCTTTGTCACCTTCGCAGCATCTTTAGTTTTTGGTCTGGGCATCGTAAACACTTTACCCAGACTGAAACTTCCCATGAGTTTGGACCGAGAGCTGGACGAACTTCCAAGCTCTTTGTGTACCGGCTTCATCGTCGCGTCCAAAGGCAGCACGGTGGTTGGAGATAATCTCGGTGAGACAACAACGACTTGGGCGGTTTGGGTGGGACTGTGGCGCTCCAAGATGTCTTCGGCGTACCCCAAAATTGTCTTTCTGCGCAGCTCCTGAGTCTGATCCATCGTAGGATTCTCCATGATACGCCGCGCTCGCTCCGTGGTAACCTGCTCCTTGACAATCTGCATGCGCTTGATAACCTTTTCAACGTCGTGCATCGACGCGATCATTTGGGTCCCGTCGATCACAATAAGACCCAGCGTTGTCCATATCGAGGGCGAGTTCTGCATGCAGTAAGACATGAACAGCGAGTTGAACACCTCCACGTTCATCAATACGATTTCGGGGATTTCGTCGCTCAGGTGGACCACGGTGCGTGACATGACGTTGCGCATGATCGTTTTCATGATCGGAAGGAGCATCGCGAACGGCGTCTTGGCGTTCGTGGGGAGAGTCGTGAAGATGTAGAAAAACGTCGGGTAAATGAGCACCAGACTTTCTTGAGAACCCCATGACTTGAGGGTGTTTGCTATCTGAGTCCGCACTGCAGGCTGGTAATATGCTTTTTTTAGGAACGGGACTAGTGGTATCATCATGAAAGCTACCCACACTGGTGATACGAGTAGAATTCCGAACGGCAATGGGAAGCCGATAACACGCGATAGTCCATAGAAGACACTCGTCGTAGGAGCTGCTGTGAACGTAGCACTGGCCAGTATGTGGACGGTTGAGAATGAAGCACTTGAAACACAGTGGCGGAATTGCAGACTGATGGCGATAGTTGAGATCCAGAACGCGGTGAATGTGCGAACCATGAATAAGTAGTTCGCGTCTGGTCCTTCAGCCGGCGGACGCAGCGGTATCATGTCAATGACAAGCGTGATGATAACACACGGCCACGGCATGATTAGTAGCACCGCGAGTGCTCGGAACATGCTGGTCCGTTGGTTGTAGGTAGTGTAGTCACGGACGCGCTCGACAGAGTAAAATCCATGGAGCTCGACCTGGGCAGCCTCCCAAAAATCGGCGATCCTTCCAATCCAAGCGAAAAGTCCCATCAACAAGCTCGCGGTTCACGACGAACACAGGCTGATTGGAATGACAAAAATGCTGTGGCTGTTGCCTGCCTTTCTGGGCTTGATGGTCTGTCACGTTACCGAAAAAGAAATCCTTTTTTGGTATTCTGTGTGTATGAGATGCCAAACTTCCGACCAACTGTAACGCCAGCTACTGGATACATGTATATATGTATGTATACGACCGGTCTTACCTCGGAAGGAGAGGTTGTTTGAACTTGCGTGGTGCACAATAGATATATGATGGTAAGTCGGTAGATTTTGGTGAAGAAAACTAGTTTTGTTGCGTTTTAGAGCAAGCTATAACAGTGTGGAGTCGTCCGCGGGCCAGATTTTAGTCAGTCATGCAGGCGTGCTGTACAGCCAGGCAAACTTGAACGTGTAGTCCGATGCTACACAACCCAAAACATTTCGTTAGAATAACAAGGTAACTTACTGTAGGATAGGCGGACGACAGGGTTTCTTACCGAAGTGCTGCAACGTGGCTTGGACATTGTAGAAAACCCACAACACAAGCTTCGTCTGCACTTGTTCCCCTTGCTTCTCTAGTACAAATGCCAATTGGCGGAGTCCAGAAATCCGCAGTTTCTGCCATAGAACTACAAACAGGATCACCAGCGACACGACTTGCAGAAAGCAGTACAGCATCACATTTCCCAGTGTTTGGCGCAGCTTTTCGTCGTCCATACTGTTGATTTGGGAGTAGTAAACTCGGTTGGGGAGGTGATACATCACTACAAGGTTTGCCGCTAGATAGGCAACGTACAGGACACGAGGAAATCGGTCAGATCAAAGTTAGACCGCGTGGACAAAAAAAACTTACAGAATATGATCGGGACGATAACTTCCACGTAGTTGATCAAGAGCATAAACTCCGCGATGTACAGCACCTTCCGAACGTTTTCCGCGTACTCCTGCTCGAGTTCCGAAATGTCCATTCGACCCTCACCTTCTGAAGATGCGAAAATTTTGCGCAAATTTGGTCTTGCCTTGAGTTTTGGTCGTACTTGGGTCCGAGGCGAGTAAACGATGTGCTTTGGTATTCCCTTTGAGCTCTTTGGCTTTGCGTCCACATTAAGGTGAACCACTTTCGAAGTCTCTACAGTAGCGTTTTCCACCGAAGCCACTCCGATTTTATCCGTCGACATGGATTGGTATCGATCAAATATCTCTTCTGTGTAGACGAGTATGGATTTGTTATCGATCCCCTTCGTCTGCGTGCGCATTGAATGACTGAATCCCTGTCGAGAACGTTCTGAATTCACTAGGGCCTTCAACTTCCCTAAGTGTTGGATAACGACTCCAACATCATGCAGCGACGCTATCATTTGAGCGCCATCAATCGCAATGAGACCGAGTGTTGTCCATATCGAGGGCGTATTCTGCATACAATACGACATGAACAATGAGTTGAATACTTCAACATTCATAAGCACCACTTCCGGAATTTCATCTTTCAAGTGCACCACAGTACGTGACATCACATTGCGCAAAAAAATCTTGATAATAGGAAGAAGCATCGCAACGGGAGTCTTGGCGTCGGCGGGAAGTGTCGTGTAGATGTAGAAATATGTCGGGTAGATGACCACCAGACTTTCCTGGCAGATCCAGGTTTTCAGTGTATTGACAATCTGAAGCCACACGGGAGGGTCTGCACGAGCCTTTTTCAGGAACGATGCGAGAGGCAGCAGCATAAATGTCACCCAGGCCGGTGAGACTGTGATGATTCCGAATGGCAATGGGAACCCAATCAGCATTGAAAGCGCGTAGACAACACTCGTCGTGAGTATAGCCGTTAACGCACTGCTCATAAGAACTATTGGTCTCGGGAGTGGGGCTGTCGGAACGCTGTGCTTGAACTGCAGGTTGATGACCATGGTAGCGACCCAAAATGAGAGGAATGTGCGCAGAATGAAGAGATGGTTAGCTCCAAGACCTTCGGACGGCGGGCGCAGCGGGATCAAGTCGACGAGAATCGTGATGATAACACAAGGCCACGGGATAATCCCCAACACCACAAGAGCGCGAAAACTGCCGACTCGTTGGCTGTACCCAATAAGTTCTCGGACACGAGCAACTGAATAGAACCCATGGAGCTCCACCTGCGTCGCTTCCCAAAGCTCGATCAACTTCCTGATCACGTGAGTGGCCTTCATTTCAGAAACGCCGAATGAGGAATGACACCAAGCCGAGCCCAATTTAAAAAAAAACTACTTCTAATTCTGACACATCATTAATGACGAAAATGTAAATGAAGTCGGGATTTAAGAGCTTCCATCCTCGTAAGACAGCCATAAAGATAAGTAGAAGAAATTGACCTGATTCGCAGTGAACGCAACTGTGTTTTTTCGTAAGTTTGTATTTTTCCGAGCTCCATAAACCACCAAGGTAAGCAAGACGAAAAGCCCGATGCTCCATACGATTTCGGAGATCTCGTCGTTTAGGCATTATACTGCGCACGAAGGTATTGATAATCGGAAGAAGCATGGGACGGTGGCTTTACATCGGCGAGTAGAATGGAGATGAAGTATAGGGTGAATAAGCACCATGCTGAGTCCCAATGGCAACTAGAAGCGACGAAGATACCGGTGAGAACAACTCGAGCGCTCGTTAATAGTGAAACACTTGGCGCACTGTGTTTGAATTGTAAACTGATCAAAATGGTTCATATCTGGTACGCGAAGAAGACGCGGACAAAGAAGAGATAGTTGGGTTGGAGCCCTTCGGATGGGGGACGCAACGGGATCAGGTCAGTGAGAAGCTTCATGATAACACTGGGGCCATGGCACGACGAGTAGCACCGCAAGAGCTCGGGAAAAGCTCGGGCGGAGTAAGAGCCATGAAGCTCCGCTTGCAAATCCGCAAGTCTTGCGAAACATCCAAAACCTAGAATAATGTCTGTGTATCGAAGTTGATACGAAATAGCTGAGCTTCGATTTAGCTGTACGTAAGCCGTTTGAAGTGACTAAAAGCTGCTGATCTCCCCGAGCCTACAATCAGGGTAATTAAAGCTGCTTATTTCGGCGCCTTATGCAGCCACGCGAACTTGAACGTATAGTCCGATGCTGAAGCAACACAGCAACACCCAGAATTCGTAAGGGTTGGCTACCATGGTACAAATCCGTTGACCATTTTTACCGTAATGCTGCAGTGAAGCCTGCACGTTATAGAAAACCCAGAAGACGAGTTTCGTCTGCACTTGCTCTCCCTGTTTTTCAAGCACGAACGACAGCTGACGCACCGCAGAAACGTGCAGCTTCTGCCATAGTAACGCAAAGAGGAAAGCCAGCGATACGAGCTGCAGGAATGCGTACAGCATGACGTTCCCGATTGTGTTCCACAGGTGCTGGTCATCCATGCTGGTGATTTGGGAGTAGTAAACGCTGTTTGGAAGATGATACATCACAATTAAATTCGCCGCTGCAAATGTACATGTACAGCAGCAAAGGGGTTTAGACGATTTAGTAAGCAGAAGCTCTGGGTGAACGTACCGAATATTATCGGGACAATGACTTCCACGTAGTTGATTAACAAGACGAACTCGGTGATGTACAGCAGCTTCCGAACCTTCACGGCGTACTCCAGTTCCAGCTGAGTGACGTCCACTGTACCTTCGACATCATCTGCGTCACGAGTCAAGAAAACTTTCCGACTCAAACTGAAGCGCTTCACCAGCTTCGATCGAACGAGAACGGTAGACGAATACAGGATGTGCTTGGGCACCCTCTTGTAGGTTTTCGGTTTGACCTTGGCGTCCCGGTGCACCGCTTTAGGCAATATAGACTGACTAGAACCTTCAGTAACCATTGTAGCCGTCGGTGTCGATTGATATTTATCCAGTATGTCTTCGGTGTACACAAGTATCGTCTTCCTGCGCAGTCCTGTTCCCTCTGTACCGGTCGGATTGTCGATCGACAGACGAGCATGCTCTGCGTTCACGCGCTCTTTCAGAACTCGTAAACGCTGAATAACGTCATTCACATCGTGCATCGACGCGAGCATTTGAGCGCCATCGATCGCGATAAGTCCCAGCGTTGTCCATATCGAGGGCGAATTCTGCATGCAGTAGGACATGAACAGAGAGTTGAACACCTCCACGTTCATCAAGACAACTTCAGGGATCTCGTCGTTCAAGTGCAATACAGTGCGTGCCATCACATTGCGCATGAAGATCTTGATAATCGGCAACAACATTGCGAACGGGGCCTTGGCATTGGCAGGGAGAGTCGTGAAGATGTAGAAATACGTCGGGTAAATTAACACGAGACTTTCCTGGCCAACCCAAGTTTTCAACGTGTTGATAATCTGAAGCCACGTTTCTGGATCTGAACGAGCTCTTCTCACGAACGAGGCAAGGGGTATCAGCATGAACGTAACCCAGGCTGGCGATACTGTAAGAATTCCAAAAGGTAATGGGAATCCGATCACGACTGAAAGTGCATACAAAACACACGTGGAGAGGACTGCAGTAAAAACAGCGTTCACCATTATGCGAACGTTTGAGAGTCCAACACTCGGAACGCTGTGTCGGAACTGTAGACTGATGGCGATGGTTGATATCCAGAACGCAAGGAAGGTCCGAACCATGAAGAGGTAGTTGGCATTGGGTCCTTCAGCCGGCGGATGCAATGGGATGAGGTCAACGAGAATTGTGATAACCACACAGGGCCACGGCATCAAGGCCAACACCGCAAGTGCTCGAAACAGGCCGGTTTGTTGGTTGTACTGGATAAATTCCCGGACACGCTCGACAGAGTAGAATCCCTGAAGTTCCACCTGCGTGGCTTCCCAGAAATTAGCAATTTTCCTCAAAATCGACGTCGACGTCATTTCGAGCGAGTACACGAAGGCAAGAACGAGGACGTCGTGGGGCTGGAGCTGCGTTGCGAACAGTGGTGAGAAACTAAATTTGAGTGTAAAAACCGACAGACGCAACGCCTACCTGCAACATGTCGTCCCAGCCATTGGACAGTTAATTAAGTTGACTACATGTATTGTCACTTGAAATAGATCGCTTGAGTTTTCGCGTCTTCAGGATCTCAACAGCGGTAAATCTTAGTCAACTGTATCGCTGCTCATGTGATAGCCAAGAATGTTCCGTCCTATAATTTGCATTTCTACATAGATAATGTACTTCGTATTGACTATTTGTTGGACAACATTCAACTACTTCTACTACATGTATAATATATATATCATTTTACGAGATCTTATTTTCTGAGAGTTCATGTTTTACTTTCCTCGACAATGGTTTCACCATCGTGTTCAAAGGTAAGGCGATTCTAACAACGGGTTCTGAAACAATTCTGCGCAACAATTGGAGTCGCTTCCGTCATGAAGAAGTACTATGAAGCCACGCAAACTTGAACGTGTAGTCCGATCCTGTAGGAACACAGCAACACCCAGGTTTTGCGTAAGGTTTGGTTAACAGAGTGCCATCACCAACTCTTACCGTAATGTTGCAGCGAAGCCTCCACGTTATAGAAAACCCAGAAGACGAGTTTTGTCTGCACTTGCTCTCCCTGTTTTTCAAGCACGAATGCCAACTGACGAATCGCAGAAAAACGCAGTTTTCGCCACAGTATCACGAAGAGAAGGATCAGTGACGCAAGCTGCAAGAGGCCGTAGAGCATGACGTTCCCGATTGTGTTCCACAAGTGTTGCTCATTCATGCTGGTGATTTGAGTGTAGTAAATGCGGTTGGGAAGATGATACATCACGATTAAATTCGCCGCTGTAAATGGGGTACACGAGTCAGAGCAGAACACGAGGATTGTCAAAATATCGAGGACTTACAGAAGATGATCGGGACGATGACTTCCACGTAGTTGATCAACACCATGAACTCGGTAATGTACAGCAGTTTCCGGACCTTCATCGTGTACTCCATTTCGAGCTGGGTGACGTCATCTTTGCCCTCCGCGCCATTTGCTTTAGCACTTGCGATAATTTTGCGACTCAAACTGAAGCTGCTCATAAGTTTCGAGCGGGAGACCAGTCTGGGCGAATAAAGAATGTGCTTGGGCACCTGTTTTGGCTTCGGTTTGACCTCATGGCTCACTACTTTTGGTAATACTACGGGTTTCGTGGCGTCTGGTGCCAATTTTTGTAGGGATTGGTATCGATCCAATATGTCCACAGTATAAGCAAGTATCGTCTTCCTGCGCAGTCCCGTTACCTCTGTCCCCATTGAGTTATCGAGTGCGAGTTGAGCATGCTCCGCATCGACGCGTTCTTTTAGAATTCGTAAACGCTGGATCACAACACCCACATCATGCATCGACGCGAGCATTTGAGCGCCATCGATCGCGATAAGTCCCAGCGTTGTCCATATCGAGGGCGAATTCTGCATGCAGTAGGACATGAACAGAGAGTTGAACACCTCCACGTTCATCAAGACAACTTCAGGGATCTCGTCGTTCAAGTGCAATACAGTGCGTGCCATCACATTGCGCATGAAGATCTTGATAATCGGTAGCAACATTGCGAACGGGGTCTTGGCATTGGCAGGGAGAGTCGTGAAGATGTAGAAATACGTCGGGTAAATTAACACGAGACTTTCTTGGGCGATCCACGTTTTCAGCGTATTGGCAAGTTGAAGCCACGTTTCTGGATCCGAACGTGCTTTTCTAATGAACGAGGCAAGAGGAAGCAGCATAAACGTCACCCAGGCTGGAGAGACTGCAATAAACGTGAACGGCAATGGGAATCCGATGATGATAGTGAGCGCATACAACACGCCAACCGAAAGAACTGCTGTAAGCGCAGCATTCGTCAGTACACGCGCGTTTGAGAGACCGACACTTGGAACGCTGTGTCTGAATTGCAGGCTGATGGCGACAGTTGAGACCCAATAGATGAAAAGTGTGCGGACAATGAACGGATAGGTAGAGTTAGTCCCTTGGGACGGTGGGCCCAAAGGCATCACGTCCGCGAGAAATGTGACAATAACGCACGGCCATGGCATGATCGCCATGACGCCACATGCTCGAAGCATGCTGGTCCGTTGGCTGTACTGAATGACTTCCCGAACACGCTCGACGGAGTAAACGCCATGAAGCTCCACCTGCGTGGCTTCCCAGTAATCGGCAATCTTCCCCAGTATGCCCATTCCGAGCTGGTCCAAGATGGCAAACACGAAAGTGTTGGAAGTCGAGTCAAAAGTGGACGGGCCTTTTGAACATCTAATTCCGGCGACGCGCTGCTTATTGGACGTAAATAACTTCGATAATATTTTACAATTATTATGGATAATATATAGATATAGATATATATATATCGCTCGCGTGGATGTAAAATCCAGAGAGCATTTACGGAAGAGGCAGGGTATATATTTTGTTATTCATAATAGTACTGTACTAATTATCTATGTCCATGTATGCCAATTATTTTTGATTTCAATTATTATGGGTTCTACAATAATATGGAAATTGTATTACTACTTTGTTATAAATATTTGTTTTATAAATGGACATTGCAAAACGAATAAGGACACTTATTTTCAGACAATCACGCAGGTTCAGAGGTCGGAAAAAATAGCGCCATACAATGTTCATAATGCAGTATGATACTGCATTGGCGGACCTCTGGCTCACCTGCAGAAGACGAAGAATCGATGATACTGAAGTAAAAGGAAATAACTACATGTAGATCGGGATTCCGCCATTGTGGTAAGCGTTCTTGATGTAACTGGGGAGTGCGCTGTTGATGTCTTACTGTGCTTATGCAACCAATTTCACCAGGCTCAAACCCCGTCTACGTGTATTAGGGTGTCCATGGAGCCGGGCAAACCTGCACGTGTAGCCCGATCCAGGAGAAAACTCGGCAATTGTTCGTTAGATCGACTTGGCAGGATAACGACTTCTTACCGTAGGGCTGTAGCGAAGCCTCTATGAGAGCTGAAAATACAACCTTGGACTAGGCTTGTTCCCTGTTTTAACAGCACGAACACCAACTGACGCACCACAGAAAGGTGCAGATTTTGCCGCAACGCAACGACACGAGCTGCAGGATTATTAAACTCGCCGCTGAATGAGAATAGTCATGTGTTGGTGGGCTCACAGAAGATAATGGGGACGATACGATGACTTCCACGTAGTTAATCAACAGCATGAACTCGGTAATATAAAGCAGCTTCCTCTTCTTCGCGTATTCCAGTTCCAGCTGGGTGTCATCCACGCTCCTCTCCACGCCCTCTCTTCATCACGAGCTACAAAATTTTGCGACTTAAATCACAGCGTTTGGCGAAGTTCGTGGTATTTACACTGCAATGACCAGCTTTCGGAATGAGTTTCGGCACCCTCTTGCAGCTCACAGTCCACATCTATAGGCGGTCCTGGCAGCAAATGCTGAATAAAAACTCACGGGTGAAATTTCAGGAGGGCCAACTCATCAAGGAATTCGGTAGAGCGATCTCTAATTATCGTCTATATCAGCTATCGCACTGAGAGCTCGACACTTAAAACTAAAGAAACAAAGAAATAGGGGAAAACATGCATTCGAACTTCACCGTCGTCCTGTGTGGAACTTGTACAAGACGCAAGTGAAAAGAATCTCGAAAGCTACCGCATTAGCTGCCACGACCGCGAGGTCACGACCGATGTCAGCATCCTGCATGCCGAACTTGGTTAACAGCCTCTGAGCTTCCTCTGAAGTGTCATGCTGGAACTGATTGTGCATCAGCGCCTCGAAGCCGTAGGACAGGAAGCCGACGTAGTGACCCCAGATCCAGTAGTCCGGAATCGCCGGACGCGGCACGAACAAGCCCATGCACAGGATGAACCAGCCGAAGAGGGCGGCGCCAATGGCCATGCCGATGATAAAGTGCGATACACAGGCCGCTACGAGGTGCATCAAGCTCTCGGCCACCACGAGAGACAGGAAGACGATCAGCAGGAACATGCCGTACGAGTTGAGGTCCGCTAGATATCCTACGAGCAGCGTCGAGCTCAGCGCGATCAGGAAGATGCCAGGTAACGCGCCTAAGAAGTTGGCCACCACGTAGCTCAACACGTTCAGGTTGCTGTTGGTGCGTTCCCGGAGGAACACAGCGCGTTGCTCGATGAAAAAGGGCAGCACCGCGATGGACATGAAGACCAGGAAGCAGTTGGCGTAGGTCAGGAGATACACCACATCTCGAGGCATGATGCGCTTGTTGGTCGAGAGGAACATCGTCCCCATCATGAACGACAGCGCCGTGTACATGACAAGACGGACCCAGAAGATGCCGGGGTTGCGGATGTTATCGAGCGAATTGCGCTGCAGCAGGACGATCAATTGCCGCATAGGGGAGTTCGGCACGCGTTCGATGGCTCTGGACGTGTGCAAGCTCGTTGAATCTGTTTGAATGGCATCTTGGATGCGAGCAGCTACAGAGCTGGCAGCATATCCAGACACTAGAAGAGGGATATCGCCATGGCCTTCGAAGTCCGTGTTGGCAATACTGATGTAGTGCTCGGCTGGGTCCTCGTGTTCGGGACACACATAGCCCAACGAAGCGAAATGCGGCAACATATCAACTCGAGGACCGAAGTAGACCGTCTGGCCAGCAGTGAGGATCACGACGTTCGTGAACATGTTGTACACGAGCGATGAAGGCTGGTGGATGGTGCAGATGACCGTCATGTTCTCCTTGCACAGTCTGGACACGAACTTCATGACGTTGTAGGTCGATGCTGAGTCCAGACCCGACGTTGGTTCATCCAGCAACAGGATCGACGGCTCTGACAGCAACTCGATAGCGATGCTCAGTCGCCTCTTTTGGCCACCGGAGATGCCCTTCCGGAAAATGTCCCCCACCATTGTGTGCTCACAGACTCTCAGTCCCATCTCGTCGATCACAGTTTGCACTCGCTCAACGACTTCGCGGTGGGTGACGGAATTCGGCAAGCTCAGCTTGGCTGCCATCTCCAGCGTCTCCAGCACTGTGAACGAGCCTAGCAGCGAGTCTTCTTGCGCGACGTAGCTCGACACGGCTCGGAAGGTCGTGAGGTTTCGAGTCTCCCCGTTGAGAGCGATGTCGCCTCGAATGGTACCGGAGCTGATGCGGTCGGCGAGGATATCGAGCAGCGTCGTTTTCCCTGACCCAGACGGCCCCATGACGGCGGTGAGCTCGCCCGGCGCACATCGGCCAGTGACATTGGTGAGGATGGTCTTCTTCCCGTCAGGGTGCTTCGGCGTCTTCTTTTTCGTGTCGACGGTGTAGCACAGATCGCTCCAGCTCAAAGTGCACGGGTTGGTCGTCACACGAAGCGGTTTGCCAGCCAAACTGGTGTTGCTCTTTGTAGGACTGTGCGTCGCAGCAGGGTTCAATGTCGGCAGCCCAACTTGGACGGAGACGGCAGCAGGCACCACGACTCCAGCATTGTCCTCCATTTAGTCACTCGGTCGGTTTGCTTGATGTAAAGTCGTGATCTGCTCCTTGTAGTGCTAGATAAATAATGGAAATCGTGGCAAGATCAAGCTGCGGATAAGACTATCATCACCTTGAGTTGAGTCCGGGAATAGTTGATTCCCTCAATTCTGTTCACGCGAGAAGTGCTGTTAACCTACCGAAAGTTACGACATCCAACGTCTAATGATAAGAAAGCGTTTCCACCCAAGTGTGATTGATGCACGCGTGACGGACCGAATGCAGTGTATCGAGGACTAAAAGCGTCTGAATAAGGATTATTGCTTGCATGCTTAGGTGTTTTTATGTATGTGGTTAGCATAGAGCTCGTCATGATGTGCATCTTACTTTACCGACGACCGGTGTGGAACTTGTAGAGGATGAAGGTGAAGATGAGCTCCAGCCCAATTGCGTAGCAGGCAAGAATGATCATGTTCTGAGGCGTGTCGACGTCCTCCAAGTTCAGGCGCTCCAGGATGGCCTTGGCCGTGGGGGTGTTGACGTGGACGAAATGCTCGTACACGAACGACTGGAACGAGTACGTGTGGAAGGCGATGTAGTACGCCCAGATCCAGTAATCCGGGATAGTCGCCTTCGGCACCATGAAACCCTCGCACAACATGAACATGCCGTAGATGCCGGCGCCCAGTGCGATGCCGATGATGTAGTGCGGCACGGCAGCTCCGATGACGTGCATCAACGACTCCGCCACCACCAGCGCCAGGAACAGGTTGAGCAGGAAGTACCAGAATCCGTGGAGGCCCGACAGCAACACGACCAGCAGAGTCGACACGAGCGCAATCACGAAGATTCCCGGTAGTGTCGCGATGAAGTTGGAGATCGCAAAGCTGAAGACGTTGAGGCCGCTGTTCGCACGCTCACGCAGGAACACCGCTCGCTGCTCGATGAAGAACGGCAGCACGGCCACCGACATGAAGACCAGGAACGCTTGCACGTAGAAGAGCAGCGGGATGATGTCTTCCTCGGAGATAGCGTCGTTGGTGGAGAGATACATGGTACCGACCATGAAGGCCAACATCGTGTACATGGCCAACCGCACCCAGTAGATGCCTGGGTTGCGGACGTTATTGAGCGAGTTGCGCTGCATGAGCACGAAGAACTGACGAACCGCTGAAGGCTTGATGGGGATAACCGGCGCTGCGTTGTTTACACTTGCGGCATCCGCGTCAATCTTCTGCACGATGTTGTTAGCGATCGCGCTGCTGCTGAAACTGGTGACGAGGCGCTTGATGTCGGCGTGGCCTTCGAAGTCCGAGTTCACCAGACTGATGAAGTACTCGGCCGGGTTCATGTACATCGGACACGAGTAGCCTGCTGCGGAGAAGTGGTCGAGAATGTGCTCACGGGGGCCGAAGTAGACGGTCTCACCGGCCGTCAGGATCACGACGTTCGTGAACATCTCGTACACGAGCGATGACGGCTGGTGGATGGTGCAGATGACCGTCTTGTTCTCCTTGCACAGTCTTGATACGAACTGCATGACGTTGTGCGTCGACGCTGAGTCGAGTCCCGACGTCGGTTCATCCAGCAACAGGATCGACGGCTCCGACAACAGCTCAATGGCGATGCTCAGTCGGCGCTTCTGGCCTCCGGAGATGCCCTTGCGAAACATGTCGCCGATTAGCGTGTGCTCGCATACTCTGAGCCCCATCTCGTCGATAACGGACTGGACCCGCTCGACGATTTCGTCGTGGGTCACGGAGTTGGGCAGACTCAGTCTCGCCGCCATCTCCAGCGTCTCCACCACTGTGAACGAGCCTAGCAGCGAGTCTTCCTGGGCCACGTAGCTCGACACAGCGCGGAACGTTTTCACGTTGCGGGCCTCCCCGTTGAGCGAGATATCGCCCTCGATGGTACCCGAACTGATGCGGTCTGCGAGGATGTCGAGCAGCGTGGTTTTTCCACATCCAGAGGGCCCCATGACGGCGGTGAGTTCACCGGGGGCACAACGTCCGCTGACGTTGGTGAGGATGGTTTTCTTGCCGCTGGGACATCGCTCCGTCTTCTTGGTCTCGACCGTGTACGAGAGGTTCTTCCAGCTTAGAATGCATGGGTTCTTGGTCATGTCGACCATGGGCAGGGCGATGTCTTTGGGCTTGGCCTTGCCGCTGGTCAGCGTCTCATAGGACGTGGCGGTGCTGGGCGACGCTGGGTTGATGTCTGCCATGCTTGTCGAGCAAAGTGTTAAAACTCGAAAGTGGCACCGCGCACTCAGTGCACAATTGAAAGTGGAGGCCTCGAGTCCTTATTGCACGTTTCAACGGCCGCGACCAGAAAGAGGCGTGCGGGGCGAATGACCGTTATAGAACGGTTTTGAAAATGGCTGCAAGTCTTCAGGAAGCGTAGTGGCTTGGGCATTGGATGCTGATGCTGCAGTGTGTTGGGTTTACACGCGCTCTAGTAAGCGTTGTGATGACATTGAATAAGAAAGTTACTTGTCAAATGTATGTCAGAGCCTATTTGTGGTAAGCTTAGCCAATGAAATCGTCAGTACAATTACAATTCAATGTCAGCATTGTACAATTACTTGGTAGATCTCAATCGATTTTTCAATGTAAATTGGCACAACGCAGAATTCGCATGTCAATGAAATGATGTGTGAACTTATATAGTTAGCTCTTATCTACGCTTAAAACTGCTCCTGAGCAGTTTATATAAAAAAAATCTTTCAGCTTTTTACCAGTCTCAGAAGCTGCTTGCCACGGGCACATGCGTCGACACATCTTAGTGGTTGGAAACGAACGGGCTGATTCCCTTGTTCTGGTCCAGATCGGCGAACGTGTGGTTCACATCACGGTGGTTGCACTCGTCCGCACGGATGCACTTGATCATGTCGTAGATGTTGGACCCCGCCGGCAGCTTGTAGTACGTTTGGGCAATGAGCGGGGCCTTCTTCTGCTTCCACACGTCCAGGTGGCCCTCTTCAATGTCCTGCAGCAGGCAGGTGTAAGTCTTCACGGCCTCTTCTTCGAGATACCCGACAAAGCGGTGGCAAGTCTTTGGCGACACCAGATACGTAAGGAAGAAGCCGTTGAAAAAGACCCCTTGCGCCCCCACCACGAGGGTCCGGAAGAACCAGCCTGGCTGCTTCAGGTTCATGAAGATCAGCAAGTGCATGCGCTCGTTCTCAGCTTCTTCGAGCAGTGTGTGGATCCAACCGTAGTCCCGCTTCATGCGGCGTAGTGAACGTAAGTGCCGCAACATCCCGCCCACCATACCGGGTACACCAGCGACGGACTCGAGAAACAGACAGCGGTGAAGCCAATCTCTCTCGGTCATGGCGCCACCAGGACCCCGGTACCCGGAGACCCTGTCAAAGCCCACACGCAGCGTCTTGATAGCGTAGTAAGCCGCTCGCTCGCTCATGGTGGCTGCAGGGTGGTGCGTCTGCTGCACGTCGGAGATCTTGTCTAGGTCGTACACCGCGTGGCTGATCGGGTTGTCCCACACAGGCTCTCCGTTCTTGGTCGTCGGGTGAAGCGGGTGGACGTTCTTGGATTCGAGGAAGTGCGCCTTGTACGCAGGTTCGCTGAAGGCGTCGACCGGTTCGGTGCTCTTCTCCTTTTCTTCAGCGTTTGTCGTCGGCGTAGTGTAGACAGCGCCAGTGGAGCAGAAGTTCATCGAAGCTCGGATCGCTGGGAACAGCGAGTGCTGGGACTTCGCCGCACCTAGAGCTTGACGGCGAAGCATCGGCTGCATCGTCAGCATATCGGCTGTGTCTGTGATGTTGAAAGGCGATTCAGAACTGGAGCTGACGGTCGTAAGAAAGATCAGAGAATGAGAGAAGGTGGGGTCAGGCTGTCGACCCATGGCCGTCTCAACGCACGCTCGCGTGACGTGTAAGTTGAAGTGGTTTCTCAGTGCCAAAACCGGATGATAATGAAGCGACACTCTTCTTCAACCAGTATATAGAGTTGTCAACCCAATGTACTCTGATTTTGTCATCGTTGTTGGACCAAACCTGTGACGAGGCATCATGTGCTTCGAAAACTTTCAGAGTTCCTACTAGGAACTTCCTAGTGGTGACTGTAGACGAACGGACTGACGCCCTTCTTCTGGTCCAGATTGGCGAACGCGTGGTTTACGTCGCGGTGGTTGGCCTCGTCCGCGCGCACGCACTTGACCATGTCGTACACGGTCGCGTCCTCCGGCAGCTTGTAGTACGTCTGCGCGATGAGCGGCGCCTTGCGCTCCTTCCAGGCGTCCAGGTGGCCGTCCTCGATGTCCTGCAGCAGACACGAGTACGTCTTGACGGCCTCCTCCTCGAGGTACCCCACGAAGCGGTGGCACGTCTTGGGCGAGACCAAGTAGGTGAGGAAGAAGCCGTTGAAGAAGATGCCCTGCGCGCCCACCACGAGCGCGCGGAACAAGTAGCCGGGCTGCTTGATGTTCATGAAGATGAGCAGGTGCATGCGCTCATTCTCGGCCTCCTCGAGCAGCGTGTGGATCCAGCCGTAGTCGCGCGTGAGCAGGCGCAGTGAGCGCAGGTGGCGCAGCATGCCGCCCACCATACCGGGCACTCCCGCCACGGATTCGAGGAACACGCACCGGTTGAGCCAGTCCGTCTCGGTCATGGCGCCGCCGGGGCCGCGGTACCCGGAAATGACGTCGAAGCCCGTGCGGAGCGCCTTGACGGCCAAGTAGGCGACGCGTTCGTGCGTCTTGGCGATGGGGTGGTGCGTCTGCTCCATGGTGGCGATCTTGTCGAGGTCGTAGACGGCGTGGTTGATGGGGTTCTCCCAGATCGGCTCACCATTCTCGCTAGTTGGTATGCGAGACTGTGTGAAGTGAGCCTTGTACGCGGGCTCGTTGGTGACGTTGGTCGGTTCAAGATGAGTTGCCTTCTCCACGGCGGTGGTCACCCCTGCCTGGGTCGTGGGAGCAATGGTCGAGGCGAACCGGTAGGTTGTGGATGGAGTCACGACCGAGGGGAACCGCTGACGCTTGAGCAAGCCCATGGCTTGGCGACTGTAGAGCTGAGTCATGGCCGATCGCTCCATGAATTTGGCGGCGGTGGAGTAGTGCATGGTGCAGGTGAGCTTGAGCTTGGACGCTCGAGGGTGGGTTGGTAGTTGTTGCTCGAGATTTGGAAGCCAAATTGAGGAATGAACGACACTCAGCGAGCAGAGCAAGACTTCAGGCTGCACTCTTCAGCCTCTTAGAACACTCACTCGACAATTGCCTTTGAAGCACGCGACCGCCTGACTTTTGTCTGCTGCAAACGGCTTGCTCGTACGTTACCCACCACCGTCGAAATCTCACGATCGCCATGCGAGATCCTGTACAATCGTACGCCTGACTTTCAGGTCCTTGACAACGCAGTTCCAGGGCTCTTGAAGGCGCTCGGATTCTAGAACCCAGACACCACCACGAAAGCTACCGACTACTGTACCTACGTTAACGGTAACGATACTTGTGGTATTCGTTGTGCATGATGTACATGTATAATAATGATACGTAGTGTCTAGCCATCAGCGTGGATAAAGTGCGCAGAGATATGCCTCCGATCGCTGCTCCAATCATTTCGTCGGACAGCAGATACGGTAACGATCTTTTCATCCATGGGCGATCAACTCGAGCTGGTGCGCGAGCGGTGGAACGCGTTCGCGGTGCGGTTCACCGACACAGCGAACAAGCGCATGACGCTGCAGTGCTCGCAGCACCTGCACTCGCACATGCAGCTCGACCGGGCGCAAAACGTGCTGGAGGTCGCGGCGGGCGCTGGCTTGGGTTCTCTGGACATCGCCCAGTATCTGGTGGACGGCCGCTCCAAGCTCCCGCGTGAGACCAAGCGGACGTTCACGGTCACGGACTTGTCCCCCGTGATGGTCGGACTGGCTGACAAGAACTTGACCGGCGTGGGCTCGGCGAACGTTGAGATCAAGTGCCAGGAAGCCAATGGTACGTACGCTAACGTTGCATTACTCAACGCTCCTATAGGATACCTGGACTAACGGACTGTGTATTTGCAGGCCAAGAGTTGGTTGACGTGGCCACGGGCTCATTGGACCGCTACATTGCCAGCCTCTGCATCCAGCTCGCTCCTGACCCGGACGCGATCCTCCGTGAGTCCAACCGCGTGTTGACCTCCGACGGGATCGCGGGGTTCACCATTTGGGGGTCGCCCGACCGCAGCGGGAACTTTACCATTGCGTCCGCGGCCAACAAGGAGATGGGGCTCGAGGAGAACGCCGGGGAGCACTCCAACTTCGCCATGGGCAAGGATCTCCCTGCGCTGCGCCAGCGGTTCGCAGCCGCCGGGTTCACGCGCGTGCAGATCTGGCCGTTCCAGTGCGTGGTGGAGCTCTGGAGCGGCGAGGAGTTTGCCAAGTTCCTTGAGGACACGCACCCGATGGAGGACGAGGCGCTGCGAGCCAAGCGCCGCACGATCGTCACGCGCATGGCCGACGAGTGGCTCGCGAAGGGCACTCCGATCGGCCTGGAGACCTATATCATCCTCGCGCGGAAGTAACTTAGGCGAAGAAGTTCCAGAGCTCGGCTCTGGAAGTCTGGGATCTGTAACTTTTGCTTCAACATGGTCGAGTTGGGTAACACGGTTTGCAAGCGAAGTCGATGTCAGACTATCCAATGTGGATTCCTTCCTGGCGGCACCGAGCAAGGATGTGCTCCGCCATTTTGGTGGATACACTTGACAAACGATGTCGCCCCGCATTGTTGACATGAACGGATTTGGCAATAGTGATCGGCAGGCACCAGCGTCTTGAGCAAACGACCTGATTACGCTGCCAGCCTGACAGTCAGGCATGCACTGTTATTTTTAAAATTCCGCCGTTGCGACCTGTTCCCCTGCCATGTCTCATTCGTGTGCAGTTGTGGATTGCACGCCGCGAGTAATGTCGGCGCACCGTAGCCCCACGTTTTAAACCTAGAGCTGAGCAGCGCTTAGCGCAACCGTACGCGCGGTCGACATGACCGCAGCTCTTGCAAGCGCAGTGATCTGCGTCTCTCATCACCGCAGCGGAACAGATTAATCGTCGCTCTCGACGATCATTAGTGCGATAGCGGACAGCCTTTGTCCAGCTCCCATCCTGCATGAGGAAGACTTCGCACAAGCCTGTGAATCCACGGACTCGGTGCCACACATTGTCGAAGCGGTTGGCACCTCGTCTGTAACTCAGTCTTGCCGCCCCAACGCGGTTGAACCAGGTGTCTGATTGCACCGCTGAAAGCTGAACACCCAAGTCGCACCTTCGGGGCCATGGACACGCAGCCACAAGTCTGCTTGGTGAAACGCGGTGGTGCACCCTACAACACGAGGTTGAAGTTGTACCGCACCTTCGTCTACTGTACTACAATTGTAGCTTCAGACCGTATCCGGTCTGCTGAGTCTTTCGCTTCATTGTCCAATGCGACAGACAGGTCTCAAGTGATTAACAACCAAGCTATCTGCTCCTTCGACGGAGGACCCACCCCACTCCCTCACTCATGCACTACACCGCGACTGCCAAGATGATGGAGCGTTCCATCACGCAGCAACACTTCCGCCGCCAGACTCTGAGTCTGTTCAGGCGTCAGCGTTCGCCTGCTTCCTTTGAGCCGACCTTGACGAGTCGATTCGCGTCGACTGTCGCAATCCACCCGCCCATGTTACAAGCGTCCACCACCACCCAGCCGACCAACGTCACCAACGAGCCCGCCTA
>JAHQIV010000508.1:0-19875 GCA_030463285.1 Phytophthora europaea
TCCCCCGCGGGCAGCCCCAAGGCGCACAACATTCATAGATCAGATAGCAGGAACAAGAGCGCGTCCAGCACGCCCAAGAACTCGCAGGGCAAGGGCACGGAGATCTCGCGGCCCCGGATGATGTCGCGCACGGCGTCGGGGCGAGAGGTGGAGCGCGAGATGAACAGGACGGCGTCAGGGCGGGAGGTGGAGAGGGAGATGACCAGGTCTGCCTCGGGCTCGGGCCGGGAAGTGGAGCGCGAGATGAACAGAACAGCCTCCGGAAGAGAGGTGGAACGTGTAGAACGTACGTGCAGGACGGAGCAGGGTGCAAGGATTGCTGCGATATCTTATTGATATTTTTGTGGATGGGGGCGGCTTGCTGCGTTACAGGTACAATTGAGACGACAAAGCCGCCGAAGCCTGCGGTGATCCCGATTGCGCCGAAGGGATCTTACCGGGCGCACAAGTTGAAGCTGAAGTTGTCAGGACACATGGTACGGTGCCGTGATGTCTGCTACTGTGAGCTTTCATCTCGGTTTTCTCTTACAATTGTTTTCGGTACTCTGATGAATTATTTCAGGATGGAGTGCGGGCGCTTGCATTTCACCCGACCGAGCCGATGTTGGTGTCGGGTAGTGAAGACTGCACGGTGAAGGTGTGGAACTTGTCGAGTGTGGCTAGTGGCCCGCCATCGCAGCGGGCGACGGAGGTGGACTCAGTGGTGACCATGCGAACACACACGCAAAGCGTATTGTCACTGGCCGTGTTTAGCTCCGAGAATTACCCTGATTGCACGCCCGGAAAATCGGGTGCATTCGCATCGGCAGGACGTGATGGAGCATTGCACCTGTTCCAACTGCCCAGCACAGAGAACGACAAGCCAGAACCGCACACATACGAGGAGTATGAGGGCATTAAGCTCCATTCTCTCAAGGATGCACACGACGACGCAATTTGGGATCTCCATGCACATCCGCTGTCAAATGTGTTGTTCTCGGCTGGAGCAGATGCCGTTGTGCGAACATGGGGGGTTACATCGGGTATGTAACCACGCGTTATTATCACCAAGCTGGTCGTTATCCATGTGTTTGCAAGTATCGCTAACCTAACTTGGTTGTATTTTGTGTGGCAGAAATGACGCTCCAAGGTGAGCTGCGGTGTGCAACCAAAACGAACACAAACGGAACTGGTAAGTTCATGGCCAGCGATGTGCAATTCCGAATTCGTGTGCTGACTTTTGTTTCGTGAACAGGTCCGAGCATTCGTGGGTTTTTGGTGCCTACGTCGGTGCAATCGATGCTTACGGATCCGAAGACGTGCGTTGTCGGCTACACGAATGGTTCAATCGCTCAGTTTGATTACGCTGCTGAGCGTGTCATTCAACTGACACGAGCCATTGACGTTGATGCAAAGGGACGCGGGGGCCAAGTGAATAAGGTGCGTTCATATAGCAGCTTTCTCGTGACCTAAGGCTAACCTCGTTTTCTATGTGATGCATTGCATGCAGTTGGCTGTGCACCCGACCATGCCGATTGCTATTGCAGCCCACCAAGACCGAAAAATCCGGATGTACGACATGCGAGCAGGCAAGACAAAACTTTAGTGCCCAATTCTTCATGTACGCCTATAACTTACCACCAATCGCTTATTTTTTTTGCAGGCGAGTGTGTCGGTTCTCTTACTGCGCACCAGGACTCCGTTACATCTCTTTCAATCGACGCGGCGGGACTGCACCTTGCTTCCGGCGGTACAGCAATTCTTTCATTTTTATTCTGCTTATCTCATCGCTGACGCTCTTTTCATTATACTGTTAGGTCACGATGGCTCGTTGCGTGTCTGGTCAGTCGCGGATCGCCACTGCGTTTTTGAACAAACGGTATGCCTTAAGTCTGGAAGGTTGTTTGTTGCTGTGCTTCTGGAGGCTGACAACATCTTGATTTGTTTTGTTTAGGCACACCGGCCGAAGATGGGCGAAGCAGTGCACTCGGTGGCTTATCACCCGACCCGCAACTTTATCGCCACGGGTGGCGCGGACAGTACAATAAAGATCTTCCAGTGAGCTTCAGCTGCTGAAAGACGCTAGCATCGCTCCCCTCGCTGTGCAAGCGAGCGAGCCGCCAGTGATGTAGCGAGGGCTGTGTGGGATGTCTTGCACAGCTTACTAGTGGAATAGAACTACGACTAGCTTGCCCCTTCCGACTTAACTGCGTAGTAGACGTCGATATAACCTCCATAAAACCGCTTCAACTTGGTGGTATCCGCTGTCTGCCGCGTCACATGTGCAAACGAATGACAAGAAATACCTAGCAACTGACGGACGGCATCATTTCAGCATACGAAGGCCCGCGCCCTCAGCCTTTCGGCGAGAGTGCGACGACCGTGTATTATTATTTCTTCAAGATGGCAAAGAGCGATCCCTCGCAGCACGGATTGACTGACTACCTAGATAGCTAGACAGCTTAGATCACGCCAATGCGGTTGGCCACGTCCAGAGCGTCGTAGTCAGCGGTCAGGCGCACGTACGCCTTCTTCTGGCCATCGGGTCTGCAGTCACAACGCATAGCATACAAAAGTCAGCACTCGTTGCTCCATAATTCCCTCAACCATCACAATAGGACAGAGAGCGGCCGTCGGGCCGCCCCTTAAGGCCCCGCCACCGCACTTCCCTATCAGGACTACGGCCAGGCTTAGAGCAACTCAAGGGGGTTCGTAGATGGTCCCTCCGTCCCGCAACAGCAAAGCTCGACGCGATGTGGTGTACCTGATGAGCGTGTTGACCTTGGCGACCTTGATGTCGTACAGCTGCTTGACGGCGTCCTTGATCTGGCGCTTGTTGGCCAGCAGGTCCACGAGGAAGACGAGCGTGTTGTTGTCCTCGATCTTCTTCATGGCCGACTCGGTGGTGAGCGGCGACTTGATGATGCGGTACTTGTCGAACTTGTTGCGCGACGGCACCGACTTGCGGGCGTAGCGCGGGGCGCGGGCCAGCTGCAGGGTCTTGGGCTTGTAGAAGTGCACCTTGGTGCGGATCTTCAGCACCTTGCCGTGCGAGCCCTTGATGACCTTCTTGGACTGCTTGGCAGCGGCCTTGCCGGCCGCAGTCTTGGGGGTAACCTTCGCCATCTCTGCTTGTTTGCCTCTTTGAGAAATGACCCGCCTGCACAATATGCGGAGCTGCTCGCCCCAACCAAGGAGCGCCAGCCAACGATTCAGGTCTGTTAAATTCCTCTCTGATTGGGTAAAATTCCCACACCCAGTAGCATCGTCTCTCGTACTTAGTGTAACTTGTGTACCGATAAAAAGGGTACGGTCCAACGCTGGTGGCATCAAAGGTAACTTTGACGTGGTTGATGCGAAATACCGCAAACTCTGCGACGCGCATCGCCTCGCATCGCAGAGTTTGCGGTATCTCGCTTGATCTTAGGACGTCGCCAGCGCTTTGGGGCCGCACGCTGGTGGTCGGTATGATTTCATTCCGGCAATTTCTCGGCCGAGTGCAGGCAATCTCCATAGCCATGCGGTGCGGTTGCTTACTTGCCTTGGTGACGCTAGGAATCGCCGTCACTTCGACTGCGTCCGTGGACTCTTCAACGTTGGCGGACAACTCGACGGAGAATGCCAGTGCCAGCAGCGGCAACAATCCTGGGGGTGACGACGTCGAAGTGACGAGTGTCCGACACATTTTGCACTTCTCGGACGTGCACCTCAACATCTCCGAGTCGCTGAATGCCAATGACTCGGCTACGATTCCGGTCGCCTACGGAGACGACGCACCTACCAGTTTACTAGTGTCCGCGCTTGAGTATGCCAAGCAGTTGCTACCCGAACCGGATTTCTTCCTCTACACGGGCGACCACGTCGTGCACGGAGAACTTTCGAATGAGTACCTGGTGGAAGCAGTAGAGGAGAACGTGGAGACTATGGCCAAGTACTTTGCAGCCAACGACAATGGGACGGCGTTGGACATCACGGCCATCATCGGCAATGCAGACACGGGTAAGTGCTGCATGAGGTTGCAGTGCTGACAAATAGCGAGCGTCACTGACTGATTCTGTGGTGATGTTGATTGTACTTGTACTGCAGCTCCTGACTACACTATGAATGTGACGGACCCAGAGACGGAGGAGAATCCGTCTATCGCACTCATATCAACAGCGTGGGAAGCCACAATGTCAAAATCCAACCTCGACTGCTACAACCGCCGCGGGTATCTCGCCTACGATCTAGACGACAACGTGATCGTGATCACGCTGAACACGCTTCCGTACTCGGTGAGTTGCGTGGATTCATCCTACTCACTCTTGTTAAATACTTCTACATAGTTGACGGAGCATTGGTATTTTTGATATGTCCACAGCCTAGTCACCTCCCCGATACGTCAGCGCTTCCAGACCCGTTCGAGCAATTCGAGTGGCTCAACGCGTCGCTGTCGGAGCTGAGAAGCAGCGGGAAGCTGGCCTACATCGTCGGTCATATCCCTCCGATCATCGACTCGTATTCCGGAGAGCCGATGTGGAATGAGACGTACATTAAAACGTACAAGCAGATTGTCAGCCAGTACACGGATATCATCAAGGCGCAGCTCTTCGGTCACGTGCACAGCATCGAATTCCGCTTACCGCTGTCCAGCGACCAGGTTGCACTTTTCGAGCAGAATGGAGTGGCGGTCGTTGCAGACTTCGGTGACAGCTCGCAGTTGGTGCCGATTTTCATGGTGGCAGCGATATCGCCGATCTTCTTGAACAATCCAGCGTTTATGATCTGGGACTACGACGCCATCACATACGAGATCCGCGATTTCACGGTATATGGTGGCAATATTTCTTCCACCACGCAGGACGTTGACTGGAAACAGCTATTCAAAGCCAGCACTGAGTACGGGGTCGGTTCCCTGAATACGTCAGAGATGTCGAGTTTTGCGAGGCGTGCAGCAGCCGATGGAGAACTCCTCGAGCAGTACTACTACAACTCCAAGGCTCAATCCCGGCTTCAGTCGTCGTGCATGGACACAACTTGTCAGGCGGAATGGCTGTGCTCCCTGTATTGGTGGTCTTCCACGACAGATTATGAGGCCTGCGTGGAATCAAACGCGTCGGTGAAGTCTCAGCGCTCCTCTAGTATTCAAGGAACCGTCTCCTCGTCCGCCGGATCGCTGTTGTACGCCTCGATGGCCATTATTCTCGGAGGTTTGACAGCTACTGTCGTTTTGGTCCTGTTCACGTCCAAAGTTTGTCGTCGCGGTGGCGACCGAGAAGCTGCGAAGCTGTTACAGCGACAACGCGTTCACTTTGCGGCTTTCGTGTGATGAAACTGTATTAGCTATCAAATTTCAACCGAGTTGGTCACGCATAGAAAACTGTTGTCTGGACTGCAATTTGATACTGAATCCTGCAGTAGTTCCCCAAATGGTTCATTCCAAGCGTCTTCAAGAGGTCTCCTACTTCGAAGCATGTACATGTAGTCCGTAGATGGGATTAGATGTCTCGTGCACGCCTAGAAAACGTCGGAGATCCGTACATGTAGGAGACCCTGAAGACCGCTGATTCGCTATCACGCGACGCCTAACTACGGCAAGCTCCCACAAGTCGAGCATCATCTCTTGCTTTCCGATGCTGTGACGTCTTGAGCTGGCAGCTATTCGGTCAGTGCAACTGGCTAGCGTAAACTTCTGTACACCATACTGTACTGTAGCGGGACCTGCCAAGAACTCATGGAGGTTCATGTGCTGTACTACAGTAGTACAATATACATGTAAGCGTGCCGAATCATTCGTATCCGCGAGTGCATGAAGTGGCTAGAAAAACGCAGGAGGACCTAGCAAAAGATGGCAGCGGGGCAAAAACTGTAAATTAGTCGTCGTTTCTCACTTTTTGGGATCAACTTCAACATTTACTAGCGAGGTGGACCCCTATCGAACGATACATGTGTTGTCAATTCTACTCGCTAAGCGTCCAGCTCGCACGGTTGGCAACTCGGCCTTGCCTGATCAATTGTCACCCGTGATAACTCGACATACATGTAGAAGTACAAGCCGCAGTCTCAGTGAGTGAAGCGATTCCCGCGCAAGTAATCTCATCAAAACAAAAACAAAAATCTGTGCGAAGCTGCAACCTGCAGATCCATTGTCCACGTCTGCATGACTTATGGACGAGACCAGCTTCCTGCACCTGGCGGTCGTTCGGGCGGTGGTTGCAGCAGACATCGGCTCCACTGCAAGAAGTTGCGGTGGGGCCGTACAGCCCCCGGACATGCGGTCTCCTTGCAACAGCACCAGGCGCCTCTGCAAGGAAAAAGTTACCCGACGACATCCAGCTCATGCGCATGTTGCACTTAAAGCGCGGACGAGGACGGCCTGCTGCTGCTGCTGGTGGTGGTTTCCAAATTGGAAATTGCAATGGGCTGGACAAAACTTGTCAAATTCACCACCGAAAACTGATGGCACCATCATTGACCACCGCGCACACCTTCCAAATCAATCAAGCTGACGCTGTTAGTGTCCAACTTGGACGTGCTGATGAGTTCCATGTGTCAAGATTAGTGCTCAAATGGTGGCACGTCTACAATGTCTGTACACTGAGACCAGAGTCACTGACTACGTAAGTAGACACAACCCTCCTACATTTGATGATCAGATTTAACAGGCTAACAGTGGACGGCACCGGAGGCTTGCTCCGGTGCCACCCCGGTGCCGACAACTTCTTAAATACATCACAACTCCTTTTTCCTCCTACTACTCAAGTCGTCCTCTCTCCTTGCTGCTCCTCGCCACACCTCGACACCATGAGCAACTACAGTATTGTACACTGTACAGGTGCAACGCTGACGGCGGGAGCTCGGCGTCTTAAATCCAGTTGCGAAAGAGATGGTCCACGACGTGAATGCATCCGTACACGAATGGCCACCACAATCATCGAGTTAACATACTTCAAGGTGTCCGCTCCTCTGTCACGGAGACCGAGCTTTGGCAAAGCCCATGAGTCAATGACACGGGCCCGTGATTGGGGTGCCAAGCCCTGCAACAATGCTCCCCATCTTGAATTGCTGCACCATTTCGCTAGCTGGCAGGCGTCAAGTCCCAGGGATTGACGGCGGCGACAAGGCAGTCACGAAAGATCTTCGAGGCGGACACCTACGAATAGGAACTGCAACCATCTGCAGGCAGGGACTGGATCCCCCGATCACGCCGAGGGACTGCGCACACATCATTGTTTACAGCCACAGTGTATCGGAGACTGGTGCAAGGGCCCAGGACTTGGCGAGCAAACTTACAGTTGCAGTAAACTCAAACCGGTATGATGCCTGCCCGGCATTCGGGGATGAGACGCCCGCACACGCGACAGCGCTTACTGCGTTAGTACCTTCTTACGACCCCCTGCCACACGCTCAGTCAACTCGGGGCGTGACGCGTACTGTTTGAGCAGAGAACAAGCCCCACAAGGGTCTCACTCACTTCGGTCACTCTCAATTTCACGCGCACCAGCGATTTTCTCGCACGTCTCCGATGGAGTCGTCGCCCCCAGTACTCCCGCAGCTCTCGTCCTACCTGCCCGTGCCGTCTTCCGACACGCGTACCTCCAGCATAGCCACCACCGGCATTACCAGTATCGGTAGTCTCGGACTCAAGAAGCGACGTAACAGCATCGAAGGCACGTTCTCGGCAGTCAGTCCAAGGCTACCCACCTCTCACCGCTCCGATAGCGAGCTGCTCAAGCGCAAGCAGTCGTCGTCTACGATTTCAATGCACGACGATGGCGAGGAGCCGACTGCAACGACGTTCTCGCGGCTCAGCAGACTTTATACAGCGGAAGGCCAAGCCAGCCCGATCATCACGTCGGAGGGGGGTTCATATTCATCTGCATCGTCTTCTCAGGATGGTTATTTCGCGTCACAACCGGCCGCGACGGGACCCCGTCGCGAACGCACGTCAAGGTACTTGAGCGAAGGAGACCGCCGAGAGATCATCACGCGGATCGATGCTGGCGAGAAGCAGGTGACTCTAGCGAGGGAATTCTGCGTTAGCCGCGCCGCTATATGCAACCTCTACAAGAATCGATGGGAAGTGCTTACTCGGGGGAGTCGTAACCCCGAGTCCAAACACCCGAAGAAGACCCGCAGCAGGAAGGCGAGTCCACGGTTGGCATCCCAGGCCTCGACACCCACGGAAGAACTGAGCATTGCTGCGCCCAAACCGACACCAGTGTACCCCGATGTGTCCACGATATCGATCCGTTCAGAGGAGAGTCCGCGTGATGATCAGGAGGACTCAACCGTTTTCCAGTATCAGTCCGCAGGTGATGAGGACGAGTCAAGCCAAGGTGGCAGCCACCCAGCCGTGATTCCCGTTCAAGTACAACAGGGGGGTCCATTCAAGCAGCTGCGGCACCAGACTCACCTCCAGCAAAATGAAGCGGACCGACTACCACGCGATCATTTTGAGGGGATCTTGGGGGACGTTGTGGTGTCTAGGCCGTTCCTAGTCCACGAGGCCTCGGCATACTCGTACCCTTGCAGGAACCTGGTTGCTGCACTCCGGGACGAAAATATCAGTACGGTAGTGTTCCAACAAAGAGCAACACGTTTGGTACGTCTTGTGGTCGAGGAGGCGCTTACCTGTTTGCCTCACGAGGACGTCGAGATCACAAACCAGTTTGGAGACGTTTGCCATGGAGCCAAGCCATTGGACGAACACGATATCTGCGGTATCTCCATGGAGGACAAGGGCATGGTACTGCTGCGAGCCTTCTCCACGATCAGTCCGACATCACCTACTGGTGTGGTGTCTGTCGACACAAGAGCTGCAGATGTCTCGCCGCCAATCGTACACACCCAGCTGCCGTCCATTTATCCCCGCCAAGCCGTTTTACTCCTTGACATTGAGTGCGCCACAGGCGAAGAGGCATGCGCGGTGCTACATCACCTCGTCCACGAGAGGCAGGTAGTTGAGAAAAACATCTATTTCGTGACAGTCATCAGCTCCTTCGAGGGTCTTCAAAACGTGTTCAGGCACTTTCCAGGTGAGGCAGCCGTATCAGTTCACTATGTGTGATTCTGGGACTAACATCTTCTGTGCATTCGAGCAGGTGTATCGCTGATTACCGCACAAGTAGACACTGTTGTAGACGTGAGCAAACGCATCCGACCGGGCATTGGCAACTTCATGCAACGCTTCTGGAACGTCCACGCGGACAGCGCACCCTAGTGACCACATCAACTTCTACACGTGATTTATTTACTGCGAACTCAGCAAGTCGAAGCGGTAGTGTGTTGATGCCGCACTCCTGCCCAAAGATTAGTGCTAAAGTTGCAACCCGCAAAACAATGTACTGGCACCACATGCCATGTAGTGCGGGTTGCAACTGTAGTAGTAATACTAACGTTAGTACAATTTAGTATTCGTCGCCACTACAGCCCAGTTCTCGAGTCCAGGTATTGTCCAGATCCGAAGTCCAGTTATCGTCCAGTTCCGTAATTTATCATATTCATTAGTTGTAATTCATTTTTTAATTCACTCCCCAGAGGTGGCAGCGGCAGTGGTGCAAGCGGTCGGAGCGACGTCGGTAGCGAAAGCGGGCAACCGGAACAGTCCACGTATACCGCCGACGGTGGCCCGTCGGCATTGGGCGCCTTCATGAAGAAGAGGAAGTCTCAAACAGAGACTTATGTGGGAGGTGGTATTTCGCATGTGGGAGAGGACCTCACCCCAACCAAGGAGACTTCATCACTTGCGCAAGTTCCTCGTTGTTTATATGCGCCAGTCACAACGACTAGTCCGTACCAGCCATCTCCTAGCGAGACATGCAAGGTACGTGATGAACCTGATCACATGCACGTATGATTGTTTCCTGTTTTGCAAGTTCTACCACTACTACGAACTAATGAATATTGACACGACAGTATAGCGGGGACAAACGATGGCTTAGTGGAGGTGCAGGTACTCACACTAGCTGGGAAGAATATATGGCTGTTATCAAGCAACAACCCGTTATCTCATAAGCATCAGTCGTTTTTTGCAGTGAGCTCGCAGACTATGATGTGTATCGCGAGCACCTCGAATTGGTTCTCCGTCAGTGGCGTAATACTTCCGACGTACTAGACAGCGAAAGAGAACTCGCATCAATGCTCCGATGGAGAACAAGATGTCGACTCCTATAGAAGAAAACACAGCGCTCGTCCTGCGGTAGGAAACGGCACCAACGAGTCATGTGAGGGCAACATGGATGGGATCCAAACTGGGAGAATCGTTGTGGGCCTAGGCACATCATAACGCAACTCAAAATGGTTCTGAACGCTCATGTGACAGGCTGTCACTGACAGCTAATGGGCACTCAAAATACGATGGTGACCTGCACAATTCTAAAGAGAAGCAAACGCGAGTGCTTTTAACGAGTTGTGGAATTTTCGTCTGCCTGAAGTTTTTGATGGTTTGATTGTCCTCCAATCCCCCAAGTGATCATATACAATGCTATGCTAGCTCTTCGCTTTAGACTGTTGCGCTACACATTGTACGGGCGCAGATGCGAGATCGAAAGTAGCACGAAGAACACATTGAGACTGAAACAACATATATAAAATCAGTGCTTGAAGATAAATTTACTCGATTGAATTCAATTCGATGCTAGGGAACGTACTTATAATATTCCACAGCAGGAAATGTTTGTGCGCTGCGAAGATAGAATAAATTACGGGACTGTAGTAGGTCACGCTTGAACAACGCTAACACAGTCGGGGGAAGCTGGCACTTCCGTTAAGTTCTTGCCGAGTGTATTGTGCTTGTCGACTTGGTTGTAAATACAAAAGTGAGAATCTAAACATGCATGTCGACTAGCTGTCCTACATTGCCACTACCAGCGTCCTGGTGGTGGCGCCTTACACGACAGTCAGTAGAAGCTCCCTACTGCAACTTGCACCAGCTTGAGTTGACGAGCGCACGCAAGATCTGACCTTGAGTCCGCCAAGCCAGCACTCGCTGGTCAAGGCGCTCAGGTTCAACCCCACTGCTCGCTGAGCAGCGGCACAAATGGCTGACTGCAACCACATGCCGTTGAGCACCAGCCTGCTGCTCAGCATCACCGCCGTACTCGACTGTACTGCGTGGTCGTGGTTGGGTTTTCATGCCGCCACCCACTACAGTACCACTCGGTAAATTGTGTTTGAAATGTGTATATTATGTGGGACACACCACTCGATGTTATCTCGCCACATGCATTCTGATTACAACTTCAACACGTTGCAGCTGAACCAAACTTGACCATGTATCCACGTCCAGGTGGTCACAATATTGATGAACCCTCGATTTAATGACCCGAAATACCGGTATATCGAAATAGTACCGATATCGTGCGACTGCTGTAACGCCGCTTTGTCGGCGCTTCCAGCGCTTTGAGGTGGCGCTCGAGCTTTGAGTCTTTGGCATTGGCAACATAGGCTTGTACTAACGCACTCACGTCTTTGTACATTGCCGCTAGGGGCTCCCAGGAGTCCTCAATTGCCTCCAAGCCATGCCACCCGACAAGAATCTCGTAAGACCGACTCTGGTCATTCCATCGGTGCCGAACTATCTCGCGCACGCGAAGGATGATGCCCTCGGCAGCCACGTGCTCCAGGACCTCGGTCACTTCTAGGTCCTTGTCGGCGAAGAACTTGAGCCGTAAGGCATGCACATCAAGCTCCTCGCCGGTTACAAGATGCTTGACCTTGAACGCGTTGTACGCTTGTGCTGCAGCGCCACATAGGGACCCACCCACGTGACGAGCAGCTTGTTCTGCCTTTTCTCGTCCACTCGAGATCGCAGCACATTGTCGCCCTCACTGAAGTTTACCATGTTGTCACCCCGTTCTGGCTTCTTGTTGAGCAGGGTTTGCTTGAGTCGGGCGTCTGCCACCGCTTTGTGCATGTCTCTCACACTAGCGCGTAGCCGATTCAAGCTTGCCTCGATCTCGGCAGAGGCTCGAGCTGGCTGTACACTTGAAGTCACCTCGGGCCCAAGGTATACAGCCTGCAGTGATGAGGGGGGGGGCTCCAGACCCGTGAAGAGCTCGCCCGGTGTCTTTCCTGCCAGCGACGGCACGGCAGTATGATTGAGGCTGGCTTGTACGATCGGTATCAGTCTCGAGCAGTCTCTGTGGTTGAGCTTGTAGTCTAGGATAAGTACCCTTAAGACTTGCAGTATGTCTCAGTTTACACGTTCGACTGACCCGTTGATCCATGGGCTGTATGCCGGCGAGAATATCTGCTGGCACTTCAGTTGGGTGCAGAGCTCTTTGATCACCTCGTTCATAAAGTGCGTCCCATGGTCACTTATCCAATCTCGTGGAATCCCGAAGCGACTATACCAATCCATGATGGCACCGGCTGCAACTGTACTTGTAGGCAGCTCGCACTTAACGAGCTCACAGTAGTGACTCGCGTCGTCCTTGAGTACCAAAAGGTACTTCAGGTCACCGAAAGACTCGCCTAGGTAGAGGAAGTCCCAATGCAACGCTTGGTTCCGTTGGTTGCACCGGTAGGTTTCACTCCAGGCCTCGGCACCACCTTCCCCCCTTTTACATGGTGGCACAGGAGGCAGCTTGCCAAGAACCGGTCCACGCAATGTCGAAGGTTGGGTACGTGGAAGACGCGGCCGAGGTGTGCCAGCATGGCATCTCTGCCACGGTGGCCCTGGGGGCTATGATGCACAAGCGGCGAAGCAAGCCACAGTTTGTTCTCCTTGCGGTAAATGCCGTCACCATCATCCGAGCACTGTTGTCGATCCGCGTCGTTACCAAACTTACGTTGTGCATTTGCAATAGCCTCCATGTTGGGCCACACGAATCCTTCATCATCGAGGGGTCTGAGAAGTAAGCGGTCATGTTGCTGTTGAGTACGGGTTTTGACTCTGCGGACACTCGGTACTGCTGGAAGTTGAGCCCAGCGGGACACCATGACTGCCCCTACGTTCTCTTCTCCCGCGATGTGATAAATTTCGTAACGAAACTCGCCAAGTCTCATTGCCCACCGTAAAAGTTTCCCGCGGATATGCTTCTTCACGGTATCATCGGGGGCGAAAACATGGATGAGGTTCCTGTGGTCGCAATATAGGCGAAAGCCTGCTGGTCGGAGAAGGTGTGGTAGTTTATCACACGCTGCCACAATGGCGAACGCCTCCTTCTCGATTACGCTCCAGTTCTCCTGAGACCCAGTGAATGTGCCACTCAGGCACTGCAGCAGTCGATGCTGCTGGTCAGCGATGAGTTTGGCTTCTTGCCAAGCGTGTACGTCCGTCACAATCACGGACCAGCCAAGGTCTGACGCATCAGTGAACACTGACAGCACTCCATTGGGGCTGGGGTGTGCTAGCATTGCCGATGACGCGAGGCAGTCCTTCACTCTCTCGAATGCAGCCTGTTCCTCGTCTGTGAGCGTCACCGCTAGCTTGCCCGCAGCACGCTTCGTCCGTTTACCACTCCCCAGTGTCACATCCAGACGCTGCTGTAGCGTTTTTGACATGGCTTGCGTAGCCAACTAGACTGTCGCGCATCCAGTTGCACCCACATAGAAACTGTTGCAAGTCTCCGGCCGTCGTAGGCAACGGCATTGCACGCAAAGTCGCAATTCGTGCCGGGTCATGGCGAACTCCGTCGCCGTCAATAATTTTTCCGCACCATTTCACTGAGCGCTGGAACAAATGCAGGTTGCGGAAGCGACAGAAACGACCAAGGTTGTAGCAGTTGCTGACGAAGGCGTAGTTTCCCAGTAGCGCACGTAATTCTATAGTTAGGACGGGTAGTATCGAGATGCAGGGCTAGAGGGCTCCTCATTCTCGGATTTCCATCGCCACAGCTAAAGCCTCCAAGCGCGCCTTCTCGGACAACCCCAACCGTCGATTATGACCCCTAGTTATTTTTATCTGCGGCCCGGTGCCTTTAACCTGGTTGGTTTCGCGTATGGTAAGACAGAGGGAGGATCGACTCGCGGGGGAAGAGTAAAGGTCAAGCTGGTGCACAGTGGACGTTGGGCTGAGGAGGAAGCACAGACAGCATGTTTAAATCATGACGAGCTCACACCTCGGGCGGTTTCCGGTGAAGAGGCAGAAGACGGTGCTGGTACCTTCGTGGGAAGCGCCATCTGCATGTCTACGGTTCGCCCGGGTGGGGGCCGAGTATGGGACTACGGTCTGGTGGTCGGTTACCACTGGAAGGCAGGACAGGGTCAGGGTTGGCTCGACGTGAACTTCGAAGGTACCGCCGTCTCGATCATGTACAACTCGGCTTCAACCCAAGATGTCGCCGTTGAGGTGTACGCACTGCAGCCGTGTCTGGGACAGAGCACCAGTCACCTCATGGCGGCGGAGGTGAAAGCGAAGCACGAGAAGCTGTACAACACGGAATTAGTGAAACCGCTACGCGGGACTCGAAGGTGCTGTTAGATGCAGTGCAGCAAAAGCAGTGGACGAGTCCAAGATCATCCCTCGCCTGGACATCACCAGCTTCGAAGTAACGGAAGCCACTATACGTCACGTTCTCGACTTTGTGTACTACAAGGAAGGGGGGGCGGGCGCCGCCAACGGGAATTTCATTTGGCGAAACAATATTCGACAAAATGGTCCCTGAGGCAGTGAAACAGGCCCGGCCAGCCGTGCGGGAGTCTGAAGTGGTGCTGAGTGACGGTTTAAGCGATTCTGAGGACGAACACCCTAGCTCATTGACGACAGAGCTGCCTGATAGCCAACGGGCCCGACAAACCTCAAAGCGCCGACGAATTGCACCCACAACTACTCACCCGGTCGAATGTAACAGCGCAAGTACAAGTCAATCGTAATTGGATCGCGAGGTCGACCAGTTGATATCACTCCAGCGCGAAGGAATCTCTTTGGCAACTTCACGTCAGTCGCAACATGGTATGGCTGATGGCGGCGCAGATAAGCAGCAATTTCATCCTACTGGAATGCAGTCTTCAATGCACTTGGCACTCATAAACGGTAAGTACTCGTCGATGACGGCGCAGCGATTTGTGGAATTTGTTCAGATATATTGGAGAAAGTTTGGCTTCTTTCCACACCCTGCTGTTTTGCGCGCCTTATTTGGCTGGGACTTTGGTACGAGAGGACTCTCCATCTTACATTTCGGTCGAGTGACGTAGCAGGAGAAGCGGACGCGAGTCCGTGGGACAGATATGAGTAATGTTTCCAGGAAGAACGCTATTCTAACGCCTCCAGTCCCTAAAACCTTTTCGACTATCATCGGAGCTGTGGAGGTCATGTGTGCCATCACGCAGCAGCTATATAAATCAGTTGTACACGACACACTCGTGGCGGCGGCCAACTTCCTCGGCGAATTGCGTATGAGCGACCTACCAGTATCATCGGAGTCCTTAGCTGAAATAGCGGGATGGATCGACGACCAGCTCGAGTTGTTTCGCGTGTTTGTCACTGAAGAGAAGACGCACGGGATTCAGCAGATAAAAGAGCACTTCAGCGTGTCACACGAGTCCTTCGTTCGCGTGCATCAGCGTATTCTTCGGCAAGACGTTATTGCAGCAGTGAAACTGGTCAGCAATTCGTCTAACCGCCGCAATCACCAAACGCGAGGTGAGCACAACCCAAATTCAGAGAAGCGTACAGCCATCCCGATTGAAGTCCGACAAGTGCTTCCGAAGCAGGGAAACAGACCGATTTGTTTGCGCTATTTATCTGTACAAGGCTGTCGGGGCAAAAACGGAAGCTGTGTTATCAAGAATCTCTGTCATTTTAAACCTGCCACGTTGCCTGAGATTGCCCGCGATTTCATTGTTAAAAACTACGGTGGGCTGGCCTCTGATATGGAATGAAGTCGCCAGGAGGTGAGCTCCGGTCGACTCCCTCCACGGATCGCAGGCCATTTACAGTACAGTGTGTCACCAGAGAAGGACGACATCACCCGACTAGCCGAGAGGCCAGACACCTCGTCACCAATTGTGAACCGGTCCAAGCCGCAAACCAGCCCCGCCAGACAGCTCAAGCTATCGCATTCGTCCAACATTACGGAGCTCGATCGACTTATGTCGTCGACAGCACCCAGCATCGGACCACCTGAACGGCTCCAGCCGTCGTGTACGTCAAATCTCGGGCCGCTAGGGCAGCCCATGCTGTCGAGCCCGTCCGTCATCAGACCCCCTAGTCGACCCATGTCGGCACGCCGGTCCGCCATCGGATCTCCCGGTCGGCCCATGCCGCCGGGGTTGTCCACACAAGGCGTATCTGAGAGGGTCCCACCGTCGAGTGCATCTTCTCCGAGTTCCTTTGTATCGACACAGAAACACCGTTTTGAGAAGTGTGTGCTTGTGCACCAGCGCCTGATTCAAGCACATTTGGATGTCGCTTCCTCGCAGTTTACTCAGGTTCTGCAACAACACGGTCTAAACCCCCAACTCCAGTGCCTGCTTCAGTCACCCAAGGTGGCAAGGTGGTGTACCTGCTGGATCGGAACAAGCAAGCCGTATACAGTGAGCTGATTCGCCGAGCCAGTCTACAGCTACCAGAATTTGTCCGAGTTTTGAGGGGCGAATGCGAGCATGACCTGCGTCCCAACAAATCTCTGGAAGAACCCACGAGTATACCGGCGTGGCAGCATTATTGTTATCGATCCTAATGACAGCAAATTATCCGGCACGGCGTAGTTCCAGCATGGAAAACATCGTTTAAACAACAAGTTACTGCCCCATCACATCATGGGTCCGCCACGAGAGCACTCAACATCATCGTCAAGAACCTGCGGAGTGGTCAAGATTCGAACCGCTACCTTGTGCTTGATATTGGCCTCTTACCGTCCCTCAAAGGCGTCACATGCAGCCTATTCGGGGCCGTTCAGAAAGGAGATGTCGACTTGACAATCGACGCTCGCATCATTCACGAGCTCTCATTCCCACAAGGAGATTCTGTCAACGATAATACCGTGCCAGACGAGGGGGTAGAGGTCAGCTACGATGGTCCGGATGCATAGGCTAATAGGGTCCTCGACGTAGCTGAGGAGTTCCCCACTTTACAACGCATGATGACCGGCGACGTGGATGGAGCGTTTCGGAACATTCCGATGTCAGCCGACCACGTCGGGCGATTTGCTGGCATAATACCAGAGTTGGACATCCTTGTGGTGGATTTGTGCTGCCCGTTCGGATGGAAAAATTCTCCTTCGTCCTATTGGATTGCCGGCGCAGCAATTGGCCACCTCTATGCTACATCTGCACCAAAATGGCCATTACAACCAAAGACGGCGCGAGGCCCATTCGACGCAAAGATCTGGTGTGACGATCACTCTGCAATCGAGCCTGATATCGGATCACGTTTAGCTGAAGCTGAGCTGGCACTTCGGACAGCGATGGTGACAATCCTTAGTCCGGCAGCGTGTAATGAGAAGAAGTTTACAGCCTGGTTTGACACAGCTCGAGCCCTCGGTTTGGACTGGAATCTACAGGCCGAAACACTTTCTATGCCACCGGAGAAAGTGTCCGAAGCTCTGAATTGGCTTCAAGCTATGTTATCTCGCGTCAAAACCACCAAAACGGATCTTCACAAGCTAATGGGCAGCTTACGTCACGTAGTGACATGCGTAAGGTCTGCGGCACCATTCTTCCAGCGCGTCGCGACACTTTCTCGGAGTGCTACAAGGTATGGAACTGTTGCGGTCTCGGAGGGAGCCAAAGAAGACTTGCGCTGGTTTCTAGTGATTCTACGCATTGGCAGACTGAACTCGATTCCTTTGATGCGGTTCACTCATTGGCACGAGCCTGACGTCAATATTCATATGGATGCAAGTGACCAGGGATTGTGCGCGTTGTTCCCGGCTAAAAAGCAATATTTACAAGCACAAATTACGAGTGAAGAGACCACACTTATTCGGCGCTGCAGTGAGACTGGCGATAACCAGTTCTGCATTAATGTTCGGGAATTAATGAGCGCGGTGTTCGCGGCCTTGGCGTGGGGATCCACTTGGCGGCGTTCGTGTGGCGAGGTTGACACACATGCTCGGTTCTGGATCGATAACACGTCAGCTGTCGCGTGGAGTAATCACAAAGCAAGGCGAAACAGATTTGCTCAACTGCTGCTTCGTATACTGGGTATTTGTGAAGTCGAACATGGATTTTACTCAACAGCATCTCATATCGCCGGAGTGAATAACGAAATGACCGACGCAGGCAGCAGGGTGTGGAAATCGCCATCTCTAGCACAATTATTTTCTAACTTATATGTTGGATGGACACAGGTGAAGATCCGACACGATTGGCGCGATCTCTCGCGGCTCTGGGAGCATTATTACACGCAGGAGCCCTCGCCCAATCTTCCAGAAAGCATTACACGCGCGCGTGGAAGCAATGGGCTGCGTGGTGTGAAATGATGCGCTGTAGCTCCTGGTTATCTGCAACCGACGTCAACAAAAACGCAGAGCAACTCGGGGCCTTCGCAGTCTACTTGTGGAAGTTCGGTATGAATCGAAAACAGACCGGGAACACCTACTCGACGATATGTTCTAAACTGTGCGCAGCTCGCTGGTTTCATAAGAATACCGCTGGCTACGATCCTGGTGTCAACGCTAGCCACGCTATTTTGCTTCGCGGGATCCGGCGCTTTTCGGACGCGGTCGTCAAGCAGCAACCTTTGACCGCGCGGCTGCTTCGTACGATTTTTCGTGCTATCAATCTCACACAGCCGCGCGACCAACTTTTGTGGGGTGGTTTGCTGCTGGGATATTTCTTCCTGCTCATAAGGTCGGAATATCTGTTCATCGGACGGAATGTGCATGACTACATTTTGCGGCTCTCAGCCATTAGATTCTTCGGCGACAAGGAACAAAGTGTGGAGCCCAAACAAGCTCGTTTCGTGGGGATCACCTTAAATGGTGCAAAGAACAACCAGTTCGGGCGCGAAGAAATAAGGTATCACGGCAAGTCAGGAGACAAGGTCATCTGCCCAGTTAGGGCAGCGCGTTGGGTGCGCAAGGCCGCAATCGCATTCGGAACAAATCCAGGGGACCCAGCACTCTCCATGAAAAAAGGAGGTATCTCAGCGGAAGATATATCAAAGACAATCAAGCGAGCGGCATTGAAAAGCGGTCTGGACCCGCGAGATTTTCCACGCACTCTGTTCGCATTGGTGGTGCCACCGCTCTATTAAATGCAGGAGCGGATCGACTTGTCATCAAGCTCCTTGGAAGGTGGCTCTCAAATGCCTTTGAAGACTACCCGGTGTTATCCACAAAAGGCACGCAAGGCCTGTCCCGACAGATGTGCTGAGGTCTTGTCGAGCCGGCATATAGTGTGGGGGAACCGCCACGCCCCGCCCATCAAGTGTGGCAGAATGAACTACATTCATTTGCCCCAAGTACGATGATGTCGGAAAACTCGATTTGGCTGCACTCAACTTCAGACCGAATTCGTTCATGAGCGAGAACAACTCCTCCAATTTCTCCAGGTAGGTATCCACATCCTCAGCATAGAGTAGAAGATCGTCTATCCAAATCAAAAAATGTTTGTAGAGCATCTTCTTGAAGCAATTCTCCATCGTGACTTGGAAATGCATCGCTGCATCGCAGCATCCTTAAGGGACACGAGTTGGCGTGTACACCTTCGCATCGGTCATGTAGCTGAGGAGTTCCTGGCTGGCCTTTGCCAGAGGTAGCTGCCAGAAGCTCTTAATGAAGTCGAACAGTCCAAAGAAGCACATGCCTCTAACGTGCTCCGTTATGACCTGCAAGATTGGCATGACCCCGGCAATGGGCTCCGTATCACTGTTGAGTGGTCGATAGTCATTTGTTTGGCGAAACTAGTCTTTGCCTGGCTTTTTGATCGGCAGTGCCGGACACGCCCAACGACTTGAAGCATTCTCGTAGACCCATCCCAGCCGGACCAATTCCTCGTTAAATTCCCTCAAAAACTTCCGAATTT